>JARNME010000029.1:11470990-11656801 GCA_030179655.1 Scaptomyza flava
GTTTGGGACAGACCTGCGCAATGAACTTGAGGCGCACTAAACGTGCAACATCCGTGTATCGTTTAGCATAGCTTATAAGAACGATTTGCGGCTCGTTCACACTGGGAGTTTGAGAACCACCAATGCTCCTAACCTCCTCCAAGACGTCATCGTTGCTGTATTCATGGGAATGGGAACCCGGAATCATCTCTTACAAACCAAAATGTTCTGTTTGTTTGTGTAATTGTTTCAGCTTTTTTTTACCAATGACAAAGTTTGGAGAAACTTATTTCAATAGCAATGAAAATAATGCCAAGAAGTACAAATTAATGTACAAAGGTAACTTGATTAATATTAATCAAGTTATTTATTTGGTATCAATTTCGTTTAAAATGTTCCAAAACACTAAAAAATATAAGGATAAGGCTATTATGATGTATTTTGAACAAGTTTCTTTTCAAAAAGTTTCTACTGCTTCGCTGTTTTTAGTTTCGCAGCTGTATATATAGTATTTTACAAATTCAGTTGACTAACTTATGCTTTTGAAATGGAGCATAAGAAAAATACAAAAAATTCAAAGGATGCAATAAGCTGCCATTTAACGCAAGTCAAGCATGTAAGCTAGCCAATCTGACCGCCAGGTGGCGTGACAAGTTGCAATTGCACGTGTATACCAAGACTCGAACTGAACTGAGCTGAGTTCAAGCTATAGAATAGTCTCATGTATTCGCAGATGGGCAGCAGCTAGCAGCATTGTGCACAACCAAATTCCATTACACAGATACAAATCAAATTGCCAAATGGCATTTTGGATGGTGGCAAGGAGGAGGCGGCAGGTCTGATTTTGGGTGGTGGTTGGAGTTGAGCTAGTTTTCTAGTTGGCCATAGATGCATGCAAAAATCAAATTACCCAAGCTCGAAAAATCGCAGACATCAGAGACACATAAATCAGCGGGCGGCAAACTTCAAAAGGCAAAAACCAAACCAAAGGAATTGTTACCGCTATTTAACGGTTTATTGATGCGTCGCTTTAGCTGAATTTATTGGCTTGTTCGTTGGCCGTTCTACCGCTAGCCAACACCACAAAACACACTCCTCCGTCCACATCTCTCACGACTCCCCCACAACCCACACCGCACACAGCCACCAACTGTGAAATGGAAATGCAAAATGTGAAGCTTCAAAAACGTGCAAAATGCTTGAAATTGATTTGACTTCTTGGTATTTGGCGAAGGCGCCTGGCTGCCCAGGTAGCCCATTTCTCAAACCCAAAGCTGCCAGACGAGGTGTTGATTTCGTTGCTAACCAGCCAAGCGTACAAAACGAAATAGAGAAGAAAATATCAAGAATAGTCAAAAAGATAAAAGAAAACATCGAAAAGAGCCAATGCCTGCAATTATTATGATGCTCAACGATTCCACGGATAATGTTTGTTCTGTTTGAATAATTTTATTGATATTATTAATCATAAGTTCTCTCTTGGTCATAAAGAGATTCACTTCTCTTCGATTATCATTAAAGTTGGGATTTCTATGAACTTTTTGCTTCTTAGCAACGATTTAACAACGCTTCCTTAAAGCCAATATAATAGTCAAACTGTTCAAGAAATAAATTATTAATACAAATGTTTATAAATAAATATTTATTTAAAATGTTTAGAAATGTATCTATTGTGCCCTTATCGGAGCAACAATCTTTGTGCTCCTAATAATCTTTGTCAAGGTCAGTATTTCTGTTTCGTTTATATTGAAAACAAGTTTTTTTTTGACAAATTCGATTTTGGTCAAAGTTTAGCTGGACATAATTTAAACGAAAAAAAATTGGATGCCGGCGTTAGAGCTTTGATTAAATGTAAGAGAGACTGGAGTCATGGCAACAATGAATGGAACTAGGAGGCGATGCCGACGGCAATCAAAGTCACAAATTGTTTGCAATTGACATGTAATGGACAACAACTGCTGAAGGAGGAGCAAAAGGAGCATTTTGGGTCGAGCGCTTTGGCTCCTTTCACCGTGGCATCGCTTTCAGTTTGACGCTTTCGACGCGTGCAAATTTCTAATTTCATTAAAAAATGTTGTTCGTCACACTGATCAGAATAGTGCGTGGCAGGGGCTAAAGGGGCGAGGTCGATGGGGCTCTAACGTTGCCCAGACGTTGACAGACACAAATCGACAATAGACGTCAACACATGAGCGCTGGCTGGGAAGCGTGCAAGGGAGGCGTGGTCCATGCCGCGGTCGACAGCTTTGGCAATCAAAATGCGCCGATCAAAGTAGAAAATCGATTTTAATTGCAATCTATCGACGCTTAACGTTCGATTGTCGGGTCGAGTGCCCCGACTCCTTCGTTTATAGTCTAGTGTGCGTGGAAATTGCTTTTTGCCACACGACAATGTAACGCATTTACACACACACACACACACACACACACAGTCGAAAAAAGAACGCACTGAGATATTGAATCAAAATTTTGGATTCCGCAGCGCAGATTCACATTGGATGATGTCCCAACCAGACATTGTCAATGTTTTGACTAATGTGTCGCCATTTGTAGCGTTACTTGCCACGGCTACTCTACACACACACACACACACACAACAAATTTTATAGCCATTAAAACTACGCGACAATCGTCGCTCAAAGGCAACTCCATCCGGCTGTCAAATTTACAAGGGTCCAATTACGCCACGCCTACCCTATATGAAAGTTGAAACACAGAGACAACACAGATTTCAAATAATAGTATAATCAAGAGCGTAACCGGGGGGAGGGGGAGGTTATTGTGAATGCACTTACGTAGATTTATTGTTTGTTTGTTTGCGTTGAAATATCACAAATGATCAAAGCTTCATCAAAGTTCTTGAAATAAGTCCACGCAGTGTGACTTTGACATATATTTTTTATATTTATGTTTTAAGCGCATCACATTTATTTTTCTGCCGTGTATTAACATTTCAATTATTTATTATTACTCCACTTTTTTTTTGCCCCTTTTAGTATGCTTTGTTGTCGTTGCACTTGACTTGACGCACAAAAGGACTACGCCTGTTGGCTTGCTTGTGCAGCACTTAAAACATGGTCAACCATCAACTGTCTGACTCGGGAACTTTCTCTCTTACTCTTTGCATTTCGTTTTATGCTTCTGTGCCAGTTACTAGCGCCCATAATTATGATCAACAAAAATGAGCAACAGTTTTCGCCACACTTTTGCGGCAATGTGTGCCATTTAATTATATTTCAATTTAATTTCCCGCTGTTAGCCCAACTCTAGCCGCAGGAAATTAACAGCAATAGACGAGCTTTTACCACGCTGCCTTTTGATGCGGTCCTCGAGCAGGACAAGCCGCCCGACAATGCTGTTGCTGCAATGCGTCATTGTGCCACGCCTTCCTTTCACAAGCCGAAGTGCCTTTTGTTGTTGTTCTAATTAGGTTCGGTTTTTGCGTTTAATGTCAGTTGGGACGAGTTTGTTGGGGTTAGGTGTTGTTTTTTGTTTTATTTTTTTTATCGTGCTGGACGCCCATTTTATGACCCTTTTCTTTGCATTTTTGTTTTGCCTTAACAAGTTCTTTATGCTTCGGGAATACAACAACAACAAAAATTAAGTTTTTCTTCAGATATTTCCATCCTCGAGGCTGCTGCACTTAAGTTGTTCTCTTAGTTCTTGTCATTTTGTCCTTTGTGCAAGTGCTTCAAAGTCTTTTGCATTTTTCCCAACTAACTGCAATAATTTTTACTAAATGTCTTTGTATTTTCACGCATTGTCGAACTAAGTAAATGGAATTTAATTGCATATTCTTTGGGAACAAACGTTTTCTTCATTTAAAGGCAAGATTTAAGTTTATAATAAAATCACACAGACATTGAAACTAGAGTAGAGAAGACACAGTCTGTTAAGCAACTACAACGTTGTTATTTAATTATAATTATTTGAAAGACAGTCAAGAAGCTAATTATATAGAAACTAATCAATTCATGTTATATGATATTTAATATGTTACACACATTTTATCATCAGTTTCCAAAGATTGCATTTAGTTTGCGACCTTGTCGCAAAGCTTAATTAAATACTTAATAACACAGATATATAAATATCAATAAATGCAAATAATTAATACGAAACGAAAGTGAGCAAATGCCTGAAAGCCAATGCCCAGAAACCAACTCATTCGGCTGTCTAGATATAAATAAATAGCTGTTTATTTTCAACACAATTTATTGTTTAATGCACCTGAGGCATTGCCAGACCCAGACCCTGAAGCCAATCAGACACCGAGCCAAACTTACAGTTCCACAGACACACCCAAAGCAACAGACTGTCCAAAGATATATGCATATATAGAAATTGAACTGCCTCGGGCATGGATTGGATCAAATAGCATGCGCATTTTATGCCTTTTGAAAATGTGTGATTGCCTTTGGTTTCGAAAATATGCCAACTGTTTGTTGCCTTTGTTTGGGCATGGGCGAGTGTAAATTTAGTATAATTTGTATAGCAAATACAGAAGGAGACGCAGAGCGGGAGAGTTTGGTTATGGGCCCAGTTCAGTTTGTTTGGCTGTTGACCATTTGGCTCATGTAAATAAAACATGTAAGCCGATTGGCAAATATTTGTATGTGACTGAGTGTGGTGTCGCTTTAAGCATCCACGCGCGATATATTCATACTTTAAGAGACGAGGCGAGGCGGGGGATTGTAACTGTAGTAAAGCAAAGCAGGGCAAAGCCCAACTATGGTAACAACAAGAACTATGGACAACCTCGAGCGGCAAAGTTCAAATTCAATTACCTTTCAAATATTTGCATTTTGCGACACAAAGTTCCGTCATAATGTGCACAATGGCTGCCACTCGAATGCCACTTGAAAAGCCAACGGATGGATGGAACTAAGGGCAGACGAGAAGGGTTGCGGGGGGTTAGTTGACAATAAAGAACGAACCGACAACGGAAGGAGCACTCAAAACAGTTGCCGCTAATGTCGTTCTGCACGTCCAGGACGCCGTCCTTCTGCTGTTGCTGCTCAAAAGCAAAAACAACAAGTGCAACAACAATGAGGTTAACTTTTGCCGCCTACTGCCGTCCCTTTTCAAAAACAATTACAAAACAAAGACCTACAACAGAGAGGGAAGGTGGCAAAAATGGGCCAGCCAATGCGTATGTGTGTGTGTATGTGTGTGTTTCGGGCGCATAAAAATACCAAATAAGCCAATTTCAAAACAGGACTTGCTGCAACATTTTCTCCGCCACGCACCCAACCATCGAAAATTGCAAGCTGCAAGCCAAGCAAGGCCAATGCAGACAGAGGTTGGGCCGTTTGTTTTCAATGCCATTACATGGATAGGGTATTTAAAGCATACTATTAACAATGTTAAGTAGGTAAGTGTGAGAGAAAAGAGCAAAATATTGTTTTTTGTCGTCGTCCAGCTCGAAAATTAAATCTATATAAAGCGCAATAAAATATTTGTAGTGTATGTTTAAAGTCGCTTGTTTTGTAGCTTTCAATAAAGTCCTTCGATTTATTTTATTTTATTTTTTTGGTATTTGTCGTGTTTGTTTGACTGGCACGGAAAGTTTTTCATGGACTGGGTGAGTGTCGCACGTAACTTTTGCTGCCATGTTGTTGGAGGACCAATTTAAGTATTGCTTTCCCTGCTGCTACTCTGTCTTCTTCTCTTGCATCCCTTGCGCTTTCTCCTTTTCCATCTGTCTTTTTTTCTGGCTTTGCAGTTGTATTAAAAATGTGGACGCATGTGTCTCGATTGGTTTGTTTAAAGTGCATTGAAAATTATTTCTTTTGTTTATTAAAATTGTTTTGCGAGCTTTATTGAAATTGAGAAGGAAATGGCATACCAGTTGGCTGCTTGAATCCAGCGACCTTGGCCAGAACACGCACCTTCCCCACACACACACACACAGGTCTGACAAATTTAGCAACTCTGTGGGGCATGTGGCATGTTTTATGCATGCGGACGCAAAAGCAGCCACGCCAGGAAATTCAGCTCCTATTCCTAGTTGCTAGCTTATTTACATGTTGGAACTCTTCTATTCTGTATACCCTTGCCAATGGTACTTCATATGATATTGTTACAAAATGATGCGATGCTATCATTTGGCTGCTAATCTATGCAGCTGAATTCGTTAGTATTGAAGCCATCTGTTTGGTATGTTAAAATCGACCAAAGATGATGTCTTGTTAAGAACTTAAAACGGTTTGCAAGGGCATATAAACTTCGGTATTGCATGTGGATTTTTCGTTTTTTTTTTTCGCTTGCACCCATCAAATGAGCGCGTGCTGAGTGCACGCTTGGGATGGGATGGGACGGTGCAAAGGTGGGTCAAAGGCAAAAATAGGAAGCGAACACTGCAAATGACAGTGATGAGTGAGTGCGTTGTAAGCAAATGTGCGGGGAGTAAATGACGTTAGATGACTTGGGTCACAAGATGCCTGAATGCAGATCTGCATGCGAATTTACATATATACATACATAATATGCATAACCTAACCTTACATATCTACGAGTATATAAATAGTAAATGCATGTAGGTGTATAACCACTGGCAATGGCGTCATATGAAATGCATAGAATTTTCGCTTTATTCCATGCATTTAAAGGCAAATTTATGTTATGCATGTTGCATGTCTAAAGCAAAATTTGCAACAAAAGCGCATATCAAAAGGTAACAAAATAAATGCAACAAATATAAAATTTCTGTCCAACATCGCTGACATACCACGCTCTATTTCTGAGCGTCTTTTTTTGGTATCTGATTAACAACTAAAAAACGAATTTCTACTGAATAAAAGTAACAAAATTCATTATGAACAAAAATATGGCAAATATTCAAGTATTCTTTGCGAAGTAAATCCAATTACCTTTCAGAAAATTCTTACAAGCTTTAAGCTTAACTTTAAGAGCAACCAAAAGGTGTTCTTCGTTGGCTGTTAAAATGGCAGTTAGTTAACTTTGTTCTGGGTGGTCCGAATTGAGTCAAAAATAAGTCATCGAAACTAGAAATGTAATCCACATGTTACGCTGATGTAAGAAAATCTACCACGAACGAAAAATATGTTATAATTAGTTGCATTTGCAACTTAATAGTTCTGAAATGATATTTGAATTGTCTTTTTGGCTATAAATCTTGTCAACTCGAATATGCAATCCAGCTAATCTCTAAGGCAGCGTAACTACTTTAGCTGTAACTACTTTTCGTAAATGCTTAAGCTTGAGCTCAACTCTCCGTTTTCCGTTGTCCGTTCTGCGTTCTCTGTTCACTGGATGGTGTTTGTGTGCAATTTTGTGCTTTGCTAAATGAAAAGCAAATAAATACGATGCTTTGGAAGAGCTGCATAGCAACGGCGCATCATTTGTAATGCTTGGTCATAAATTTGCTTCAAATATATTGCGCATACGCACTGTGGCCCGCAGAAGAACTTAACAAATATTCTTGTTGTAGTTGTTGTTGTTGTTATTGTTTTAGCCGAGTTTACTTTTGGGTCGAGTTGGGTCAGCATAGCATAAACTGCAGTTCAAATTGCCTTGACATATTGCTTGAAACAACCAACCAACCAACTAACCAGCCCAACGGAATCTGCAGCCCCCAAAACAAACCGTCTTTGTCCTCAGTGTGTGTGTGTGTGTGTGTTTGTCAAAAGCATGCAAGTCATTCAACTCAATTTTATTTATTGTGCAACTGCTGTGCGTTGTGGTTGTTTGTTTGCTGAGACAGCATAAACAACAGCAACAACAGCAACGACAACAACAATCAACTAGAAAATAACAAATAAAACAGCATGCATAAAAACCAAAGACACATTCATCTATTTAATTAATAACAAACACTGCACAAATGGCATACAAACATATAACACACACATACACACGCAGACACACACGCACATGCAAATGAAAATTAGTTGAAACAGACTTTTTTACGAGGCCGAAGAATTTATACACTCAAACATTTTTATATGCCAACAAAAAGAAATTTGCTAAAAGAACTTCGTTTATTTTGATTATTTTCATGGGTTGCATTTGAGTTTCGGATCATTGGATCCGCCGGAAATAAACTGAAATCCTTCCGTCAAACCAACATTCGATTTGAATTTAACGGCTTGGCTTTAAGCCTAAAGATTTCTAGTTCACATATATAGAATTAAGTTACTTAAACAGACATTCTTCTCAGTTAAAATCGAATATGTAATATTGAAATACTTTGTTGGGCTTTACTGTCAAAGATGTCCTTGGGGAAAGTATTCAAGCTGCGGCCATATTGAGGCTGTTTGCTTGTCAGGCAATTGTCTGGCATTAAGTTAGTGGCAGCTTAACATAAATTAACTTTATGTATTCATTAAAAATAATGAAAGCATGTAACGTGAGTTGTCGGTCTCTGGACAAGGAGTTGCTCAAGCGCTCGGGGTAGATTTCACATGAGTTGCCAGCCAAAATTTATGTGAAATGCGCTGTCCAGAGACTTATATCATGCATACATAACTGCAGTCAGTTTTGAATCATGTATGTAGCTGGCGGGCGGGTTTCACAACATGACGCTCAAAATCCGAAAAATGCATCCTGCGCCAAATCTCCTGCTGCTCCTGCTGCATGCGCAGGACAATAGATGCTGTCACTTACAATGAAGCTGTATTCGCTAGCAGGCAATTGTCAAAGATATTGGGGGCAGGAGATGAAATAACTTGGGAGTTAAGAAGTCTCGCCTAGTGACATGTGCAGCAGCCTGTATGCAGGCAAAGCCGGCAAACAATAAAGGATCACATTTACACAAGCCGAACACTCTCACACACCCTCACACACACACACACACACATACATACGAACATACACTAACCGAAAAGGGTCATCAAATCCTTTAGCCAAGTTTGCTTTTGTTCTCGTCATCGTCAACGTTCTTTCTCATTCCCTTTCTCTCGTTCTCTCTCACTTTGCTACTCTCACTCCGTTGTCTGGCATTGTCTTTATGCTGGTTTAATCTGTGTCAAAAGGCGTGAGTTATTACAAGCTAGCCACGCCCACACCGCCAACCCCTTAGCAACGCCAACTGCTGCACACATATTCCGCCTTACTTAAAGCTTGCCCCATTGTCTAGCCGCATTGCCTGGCAAGAAGGAATGAGGCGGTGTGGGAATGAAACTATGACGCGCGGGCTGCGGGATATCAAATGCAAGTCGACCAAGTCAAAGGTTTATCTTTTGTCAACGGCTTTTGTGTAGCTGGCATAATCAGCTTTCTCTTTGATCGAGCTGTCTATTCGAGACACTGATGAGCTGCTACCAAAGGTTCTGCAAGTCAATTAATAGTGCCATGTGCAAGCAGTGCAAGCAGAGCAAGCAGTGCATTAACAAATTCTAAATAGAACAAAGCCATAAAAACAGAAACAAGTGGTAACGTTGCAGTCGGACGCGACTGGGGGCGGTGGCAGTGGGTGTGGCATACAAGCAACTAGCGCCGTTCTTTGAGGGACATCAATGGTGACTTTAACTCAAAAACTGTGGAAGATATAGGCGTAGGGGCAAAAAGGTGTCCAAGAAGAGGTTTGGCTTTTATTTGCAGATTTATTATAAAGAGATTACCTTTGTTACGGTGCTGTTATTTTTAATGAATTTTCTTAATTGTAATGTTAATAAAACCAAAACTTAATTCAAAAAACCTTCTCATACCCCTTTCTTATTCTCCTTTCGTTGAGCACAATGTACAATAAAAGCAAATAATTGTTCAACTAGGGAAAACAACATTCCGAATTTTTAAAGTCGCATTCCTGTTTCTACAACTATATCACATAAGTTTTACACTCCAACTGTGTGCTGAGAGTTCGTGACAATTTTTGTCCTTGATAATTGGCATTGTGAAACCCGCAGATACTTCTCAAAGCCATTGGACATGCCATTTAATTGTAGCTTGGTTATTTTTTTGTTTTTTTTTCTCTTTTCTCCCTTAACGTTTTTGTATGGTGTTTTGGGCTATAAAAACTTTAATGAATTAATGAGCTCGTTGGCATTCGAATTGCAATTGCGTGTTGTGTGCTGTGTGGATGCCAGCCACGCCCCCTTTTGACTGTCCTTTATTTTACTTACAATTAGCGCCATCGATTGTTTAATGGCAGTTGATTGTAATAAGCCAATTTCGTAGAGTCTGCATTTGAATTCAAAGTGCGACGAAATAAGTTCATTAGCAAAACGATGACGCCGCCTGCAGTGGCGCCCCCTGTCGGTGTGTGTGTGTCAAGCCTGAAATGCCAGCTGCTCTACGCTCGCTTTGTTTGTATTTGTGTGTGTGTGTGTGTTCAACCTACGCTCTGTGCCCAAAAGCACAAAGGACAAGCATTCGATTTCGCAATTGCAATGTTTGGCTGTCTGTTTGTCTGTCCGCTCGTCCGTTGGTCCGTTTGTTTAATTTGAGTTTATGCAACTTTTATGCTTATTAATACTTTTATTGCCTGCTCAACAACCTTCCTGCCGCTCTTGCTTGCAGGTAATTGCCAATTTGGTTTGAATTTCAATTGGACAATTTGGGCTTGTGTTTTGGTTGCATGAGAAATTTTTAAGTATCGAGTTGCTATTTTTGTCATCTGATCTGGGTAATTTGTAAGCAAAGAACTACAAATTAAAGTCCGAATTATTAAAATTACATTTACATTTGTCTCAAAAAGAAAACTATCTTCAATGTATTTTTTTTTTTTTTAATTTACTTAATGGAGTTCGCTCAACTAGAATTGAATTTCATTGTTGTGTTTAAATTTCAATGCGCTTTTTAAGCTGACAATCTGACAAAACTCAACGCCGTCTTTCAAGTGCAGCCAGGCACATAACTACGAACCCATCCACTTATATAGAGGGAGAGAGAGAGAGGGATACGATTTAAAGATAACAACAAAATAAGACTTTTGAGTATGGGAAGAGTCTTCATATCTCTCTCTTTCTCTATCTTTCTCGTGTTCTTTGCGTTCTGGTCAATGATTTGTCCATTGCAGATGCAGCTGCAGCAGCTGGATTTTTATTATCCCCAACATATAAAGCCATTTTAGTTGATATTTGTTAAGTGGATGCCTCGGTCAGTTTTGCCCATACGCCGCCTCTACCTACTGCCATGTCTATCCGCGGGCTAAGCAAGCGAAGGGTAGATACAAAAAAAATTGCAGCTAACTAAAGAGAAAATAACCGTGAAGCTGTATGTTTTGCAGTTCAGTGCATTTTGGTTATTGTAGCAACATTTCTTTCATATCCCTCACCCCCTCACCCACCCACCTACCCACCATAACATAACATACCCTTAAAACGAAACAAGTCATTGTGTTTGTTGTTGTGTTTGTGCATTGGTTGCAAAAATGTTTTGAAGTGCGGCTGCCCTGGCAAATAACCAAATGGATGATGCCCCATGTTTGCTACGCTTCTGGACAGTAGTAAATCCCTTCCCCTCTCTCTCCCTTCGTGGTGCCCTTTGTCCCTTTTAACCTCTTTGTTACTGCCTCTACGACCCCCCTCCCCCCCTCCCCCACCAGCCACGTTCGCATCGCGCTCAAGTAGACCCATTCAGTTTTTGTATACGAAATGTACTTGCTTTATAGTTGTAGACCAGGTCCACAAATTCAGTCAGACATTCAGTCGACCAGTTTGTCTCTTTTTTTTACCGCCCTCGAAAAAAAAAAACCTTTAACGCCCCTCCATCCCTCCCGCCACTCTTTGTGTTTCTCTTGCAAGTTAGTCCATTTTGAGTGTGTCTGAAACTTAAACCACAGACGTCGACACTCCTGAAACCACTAGTTACTAGTGGAATTAGCAGCTCTGACCTGCCTACTTTGATCCATTAATACTTAAGGACTAAGGAAGCAGTGAGTGTGTGTGAAAGAGGAAGAGACAAAGAGAGGGAGAGCGATAAAGACGAAAGACCACTTACAGATAAGCCTGGGAAACTTTTATTTACTATCATTTCCAAAAATATTATATTTATAACAAATTTATTCAGAATCCAAAATTTTTTTAATTTTTGTTTGATATAAATAAAAAATACAAATCTCTATAGAGTTCCATAAAGAAATTCTAGAGAACTTATAATGAATGAACATTGTTATTTATAGCGTTGTTATACTGTAGTTCAGCTTTAGCACAGCTGCAACAATTGTGCGACAGAATTTAATGACACTTAACGTCTGCCATGCACAAAACTTATCTCTATGTAGAGAGTTTTCCATGTATTTTCTAAAACTGCTGCAACTATAAAAGGGGGAAGTGCCAAATGCCAATGGCTGAACGAGGGAATGAGGCCAATAGCAATGGCAATGGTTGCATTTGGTTTTTAGGGGCGTTGTTGGCGAGGTGCAAGCAGCAGCATAGGGCTGACAATTGAGGGCAGAGTTGAAAAATGTTTCCAAGTTAAATGAAGCGCATCAAACGTCAGTCGATAAATTTAAAAGCCAAAGCTATTGACTTGCAAAAAAATACAAATAAAAGCAAATAATGCCATCCAAAAGGCCAGACGGTGTGCGACAGAGGGCGCTACAAACACACACACACACACACATACTCAATGCAAGGCCAATGCGAAATTCGAATGCATGTGCAAGATGTGACATTTGTGCTGACAACACAGAAGCAGCGACGCCGACAGCGACATCGACTTCGACGACGACGCGTCCAACTGAAGTCGACGTGTTGACAGCGCCCTCTATGGAGCCATGAGTGCGATGCGACCGTCACATAAAAAAAAAGAACTGCAGCATGCCAAGAGAGAGCTACAGCTACAGCAGCAGAAGCAGCAGCAGAGAGAGCAGTGATTGGCTACTTAACTCTTTGACAACTTGACTGCTCAGCAGAGTGCAGCAGCTGCACTCGATAGGTGGACGCTCCTCCAAGCACACACATCCCCCCCTTCCTTCCTTCTTTCAAACAGGCTCATATGTGGACGTCACCAAAGTTGGCCGGCAAAAACTTTGTCGTTTGCATGCGGCCAAAGTTTAATAGAAATTCAATTTCTACTATTTTATTTTTGGTTTTTTATTTTATTTTTTATTTTTTCTAGTCGGCATATGTTGCGTGTTTGCAGTGAAACAATAAATTTGTTTCAAAGGGGTGTCCGTGTCCAGTTTGGATTGCTTTGACCTGGCCAAAAGTGGTGTTGAGGCGTGCTAAAGTTACGGATTTTTATTATTAGCTTCTGCCAGTTGAAACTTTGCTGCAACTCGTCTGTAAAGTTTGCCTTAGCAGCATGCAAAGCGTATGTGCCGTTAATCAAGTGAAAAAAGGCGATTTACAAAATTAAAAAATAAAAAAAATACTTTTATAAAATATTACAAAGCAACTCACACACACACACCGAAGTGTTAAAACACCGACTTTACTTTCTAATGAAATGTAACTTCAATAAATTTAAAAAAAAAGCATCGTTAAAGCTCACTTTTTAAATTAACTCTTTATTAGAAGAAATATCTTGCTTGAAATATAAGCAATTTTAGTTGCTGCGATAATCTTAACGCTTAACTAACTTATTAATATTCAATCAAGGGGACAGAAAAGAGAAAATTCTTAAAATAAAATGTGTTTTTGATTGAACCAGGGTTATGGAAACGAGTTCGTTATATGGAAGTTCGACTGTATTTTTAATATGAGCTTAAAGCATTATGGAACTTATTCTTTTTGATTATGGCAGGTAAATAAATAGAATTTGGAATATGAGAAACTTTTCTACATAACTTTGAATTCTTTAATAAACAATTACATTAAGTATTCGATAAATTTTATCGCTCCAAATCGTTGTTGTTGTTGTTGAGCAGTTTTAACAAACTTTGACTTTGATAGCAGCCTCATAATTTTAATTTGTTGTCTTTGCCAATTCTTAGGTTTCAGCATTTTCTTCTGCTTTTGTCGCACTGAAACGGATTCCCCCATAAGTATTTGCTTGCTCATTATGCTGTTGTTGTTATTGTTGTTGTTGTTGTTGGCAAACAAATTGCATATAAATTGCACTCATTGACGGCAGGGAATCTACATGGAAAATATTTTGTTGGTACTACATAAATTTCATATTTCACATTTTGCAGCCGCCCACTTCGTCGCTTTGGGGCACATCGAGTGCTTGCCTCCTACAACAACAACAACAACTGTGAGAGCAACTTCAGCTTGTTGTTGTTGTTGCTGTTGTTGTGCCAAATGACTTGCCATAGCAGTTGTTGTTTGGCATTTTTGATGAGCCAGCTGCACGGAGCAGTCGCCTAGCTAGGCAACCCTAGCTGGCAACCCTAGCTGGCTGCTCAGGTAGTAGTAGCAGTAGCTCGGAGTAGATGGAGATGGAGAACTTCAGGACTTTATTAAAATTATATATTTGCATGTTTGTTGCAATTTGAGCGAGGCACGAAGTCGGCAACGTTGACGACGGCAAAAATTGCAATTGCATATGCATTTATAAATATGAAACGCAATTTCGTCAACTTGCAACTTGCAACTTGCAAATCGCAACTCGCAACTAGCTACGTGCAACTTAATGTTGGAAGTTTTGCTCGATTCGAAGCACGGCGCACTCACAAGAGAGGTGATGCATGGGGGGGATTGCGTTTCAACCTCTTCTCTGTCTCATTAACAAAGCACGGACATTGCCTGCATTAGTTTCGAGCAATGCATTCGAAAAAGGCGCAAATAAAAGAGTAAACAGCGAAAAAGCAAAACGAAAATTTAACCCAAGTTAACAAAAATATAGCAAATAAATTCGATTTAACTTACATTTAATATAGAAATATTAATGATGCGTTGAAACCAATTAAACTATTTCATGATAAAAAAAGATTTGAGTTTTCAGTTAACATTTTTAATCTCTGTGTAGGGCAAATATCCGTTGTACGTTTCAAGCAAAAAGCTGTCAAAGTGTTAGGGCCCTTCACCTATGCAATTTTCAGGCCAGCTCGAAGTGCTGCAAGTTTAGACGCCCTCGCAGAGTCACAAATAAGCCGAGCAGAAAATGCCCGCACATAAAAAAAACGGGGCGAACTAGGGGAGGTAAAGTGAGACAGCTGAGTAGAGATCCTGGAGACGGCAGGAAGGACGATTGTTTGCCAGGCTGTGTGTGGTAAAATAAATTGAAAGGCATTGCAGAAAATGCGAACATAATATTTGCGCCTTGTTAGTTTGTCAACGCTTCGCTGACTCTGAATGATGAGGACTTGACAAGAAATTGAGATTGGGGGGGATTGAGGGTTGCTTGTGCGTTGATGGTTTGATGTTGAAACATTTAATGACATTTAACGGGCGGCGCAAGCATAATTAAAATTCTATATAAATAAATAAATAAAGAAAACAAACTGGCGAGAGTGCTCTCCATGCGGCACAAGCAGTTGGCATTTGCCAGAGCAAAAGTTGCCAAGATTGTTGAAGAAGTGCGGAAGGAAGGTAGAGGAATAGCGCAACTGCGTCGACTGCCAGAATCACGCTTAAGCTTACGATTTATGTGAGATTCTTTAAGCGAAATCCAAGTCAATTAGTTTCCTAATTCGTTTTGCGAAAAGGAATTTATCGATTTTATCTGCAGACGTGCAGAAAGTAGTTAAGAGCAGTTTCTCCCAAACGACTTTCATTGTTTTTCCTTTATTTTTTGTCTGTGTGTGTGTGTGTGTGTGCTGATAATGATTCCCGCTGTGCGTGTGTGTGTGTGTGGCCGCTTCTTAACAAGGCGAACTGTGCGTTTTATGTGCGGCATTCTCTCTCTTTTGCTCTGCCTTTCGCAATAAACAAGCCGCATTGCTCATACGCCATGTGAACAGTGAACTGGGCAAGTTGCGTTAGACTCAGCTTCAGCAAATTAAATTAGATTGCATTTGTTTTGTCAGTCGATTTAAATGCTCAAATAAACAAAGCAACAACCTTATGAACTGTGCACAAAATTTCTCAAATTCTTTAAAGATTAAAATGAACTTCGTTGAAATTCTATTACAAATATCTTATCGATTTGGTTGTAAAAGATATTTATATTGACATAACTTCTAAACGATATTTTAGATGTATTTCTTCTTTCTTTTCTCTTTGCCACACTCCGTTATATGTCTTAAAGTATATTTATAAATATTTATAATCCGGTCAAAGCTTCAGCAGTTGGCAGCAGTTGGGCTTAAGCACCCAAAAATTTTGTAGACAAACATAAATCGGTTTAAAATTAAAAACTTTCGTTATTACAGCGACTTGTGTTTACATTTGTAGCGGGTGCAAAGGGTCGTTAGTTGAATGGGTTGGCTGGTGGGTTGGGTAAGATTTTGGCACGTCGATCATTGGACGACGACTCAATTTGCGGCCTGCAAGACGAAGGCGACAGGCGTCTTAAAGAATTTTTAATTGCTTCAAAAACAAGTTGAATGCTGTTTTATTTATATTTCCGTCGACCGACGAGGCAACGCCATAGACAAATTCCATTAAACTTTTGGCTTCTAAACTGTGTCAAAGTTGGGCGTAGGCAATGTGAAATGAGTGCGGTGCTGTGCGGTGGGTTGATGCAATGCTTCCTGGTCCGCTGGCTAAGGATAATTCACTGGCGGCAACCGCCAGAGACGCGAGAGCTCTCACAAAACTTTTTGAGCAAAGTAAACTCAACTGAATGAAATGAAAATGCCACAGAGGCAACCAAAAGCTCCAATGGGACTGGCAAGCCGAGTGAAAGAGACTTAACGCGCGAGAGAAAAAGAGATAGATTGATTGCGGAGGGTGGGGCGAGGAGGAGAGGAGGGGAGGAAGGAAGCGATAGCGAGCGTCGCTTGGTGAGCAATCAATTTCTGTTGACGTTGACAACAAGGCAAAAGTCCGGCCAAAGTTAAGGCCAAAAGACAACGCTCAACGCGTGCTGCAAAGCGAACGGCAGTGGTAGAGAGGGTGGGTGGAGGGGGGGTAGTGAGAGCCAACAAATCAAAGTAGACGTCGTGTTTTTAAGACGCCTGTCGAATTGAGTGCTAGGTACACGCCTAGTTTTAGCTGCGTAAACGCCTTAAGACGGCGTCTTGGGCTGCTGCTGCTGCTGCTGCTTTAGCTGCTGCGGTTGAAGTGTATTTAAAAGTTTGATTAGTTTTTAATGTTTGTGAGGCAAGTTCTTAAGTTTATCGCGCTCTCTCCCGCGCTCCCTTCAGTTCACTGTGATTTTTATAAACTTTGCATTTTACTTTATTCCAGTTTAATTTTCCCAACTTTAACTTTCGCATTGAAAACAACATAAAATAACGCAACGCGACCTTCTTGTCCCTTTGGCAATATTTAAGCATATTTGTGCAAAAGTTGACTAATCACAAACATATTGCATAAAATAACAATTTCATAAATTGAAACAAAATGTCTAGACTCATTATGCCATCGAAAATGTATGCAATAAAATTATGCAAATTACATGCGCCCACAACAATAGCACCAACAGCAACAACAACAACAATATGCTGGCTAAATAATTTATCAAATTTGGCATTTTTGGTTGTACTATGTAAAATATAGTTCATATTGTTATTGTTGTTTGACAACAACAAAACTGCCTGTTTATCTCAGTTGGCTCGGTCGCATTTCAAAATTCATTTATTCCAAACTTGATTTTCATATAATGGAAATGCTTTAGATTTCGCATTTTGTTTTCATAGTATTTGTTTACATTATTATGTTGGTTGTTGCGCTTAAGCTTCAAGAAATTCAAATGCCAAAACATAATAAAATAACGAGAAATTAGACAAGAAATTGCCTAAATAAGTCGAATATTTAATTCCTTTCCTTAACTTCCGCAACGAATTATTTGCAAGGCATTTGTGCTCTTAACAGATTGTTATTGAAAATGTTTTCTTGATAATTGCAAGTTAACTGAAAGCGTCTTTGGCATCGTCACAATTTTCCTTACAGCATTTGCTTTTGCAAAATTTACTCATCTTGCCTTGCCGCACTCGTCAACAACAATAATAAAAAGGCAGTCGGCAAATGCAGCCATAAATTATGAATATGAAAGGCAAGGTATCTACGTGTATGAGGCAGCCCCCCACACAACACTCCCAACCATCCAACTTATTCTCTTCCCTAGAGTCCAATAACGCAAAGAGTGCTCACATGGAACCGTTTGAGCGGGTGAGCGAGTGTCTGTATGAGTGTGTGTGTGGGTAAAAGTTATAAACATTTATGGCAGCTACTTAAAAATGTCAAGCGAAAAAATTATGATAATGATACGTGACATTTGAAAGCAATAACAATTTAGTTAGCACACACATTTTGATTACACAAGAAAAAGAAACAAGGAAAAATATTAAAAAAAAAAGCTCGACCTGGTTTTATTTATGAGTTGGCAACATAAAATTGAAAAATTGCCTCAAATATTTATATATAAATATAAAAGTGAAAATGCTTACATGTATGTTGTGTGTGTTGTGTGTGTGTGTGTGTGTGTAATAACAATAATCATTAAGCGCGCCATCATAGATTGTGGCAATGAAAAGAAGTCAACTCGACTTTTTAATGCTCTCCAATTTATATATAAATATATTAGTTTCGCAACAGTTGCCACTAAGAAGAGGGTCAGCCGCCTTGCCTTAACCAAACCGATAATTTGGTTAAGGCAAAAGTAAAAGTCTTTTTGATAATAACATATTTAATAGTATACTTGATTTTGTATTTACAGTAAGCTTTGACTTAAACAGAGGGTAATTTATTAATAATTACAATACATTTTATTGTTTTTACAAAGTTAAGCTTAAACTTTACTGCTTGCGCATTGTTTGAGATTGTTTCTTATATAATAAAAAAAAAAACTTAACACAAAAAATGTCTAACAAAGGAAAGTTCTATAAATTTCAAGGTTTTTTGTTTTTAAATTTACTAAATCTGATTCTTTGGCTTGCTAAAAATTGTGAAATTTATGAAATTAACATAGGAACAAAAAGCGAGTGGAGGCGGCTGTCCTTCAAGTGGTCAGGCCGCCGGATAGGCAGGCAGGCAGGCAGGCAGCCAGCCAGCCAGAAACAACAACAGCAACAAAAGCAGCAGCTTCAACAACAAAAACAGCAACAACAAAGCACACATCCTGTATGTCAACTGAATAATTCGTTGCATGCACAAAAGGCATGCACTCACATCCGGTTTCCTGTCATTCTTTTCGCCGCACACACACACACACACACGTACAGAGAGAGAGCGCAAGAGAGAGAGAAAAGATGGTGGGAGAGAGTGACCGGCCTGCAATTTATGTCTATGTTGTTGTTGCTGTTGTCTTTATGGCGTGTTTGGTATTTGTTGCAACTTTTGTTTTGAATTCCTGTGGCCTTGTCACACGCTCCATGCGCTTGCAGTTAAATTTATGTTTTAACGCACACACACACACACACACACACATGCACATATACAAACGAATAACTCTCAACGAACAATGAATGCAAAAAAAGTGTTTCATACAACACGAACATTGCACAATTCGCTCCTTCTCGTTCTCTCTCTGCGTCTCTCGCTCCTTGGCTTAGTTGCAAAAGAGAGATGCAGCAGCCAGAGAGGTTAGGCAGTGCAGGAAGGCAGTACTGTGACGGGCAACTGCCAGCAACACATCTCTTGTAAAGCAGCATATAATCCACTGATTGCTCCCAAGGTTCAACTTTCAACAGTGAAGGACAATGCGAAGGAGACGCGCTGCATACAGGAGCAGAGTTTGGTCCGCTGGAAAGGTGGGAGCGGGGTGTGGCTGTTGCCGTCGGGTCAACGGATGTGTTGCGCTTTTTTTTAAGAGACTTCCTATGAGCATATTAGCTATACTGTTAGCTATGTTCGGGAATGTTACTTCTATGTTATGTTGACGTTAATCCGGGTTCAGTTTTCCCTTTAATTCATCCTCAATCATCATCAAAAACATCACAGAAGCAATTTAGTTTTTTAATAATAATTTAAGTGCAAACAAAGTGCGACCTTTTTATTTAAAGGCTAAATTTCGGTTGTATTTTTGTTTGTCTGATTTTCTATTATTCAAGTGCTCGTAACCCGCTTGCCAGGTGCAATGGCAGGAATCCCCGTTCAGGCGCCGTCTGCAGTTGAGAGAGTTCCTGGAGAGGTTGGCATTAATTTTGCATATGAATATGACGGTATTGGACAACTGGATGTGTCCTAGTTTTCCCCCCACTCGCTGTACCCATATACACTCAGAAAAAGAAAACCCGTTCTAAAATCAATCAAATATTTTTGAGCTCGAACTTAACTTTTCGATTTTTAATGAAGGACGCTAGTTAACAAATATTTGGGATTTTGTTAAAAAGAAACAAATTTGTTTTAATTTTGGTACGAATAGAAAGAAATTAGTTACAAATGAACCCAATAAAGAACAATCTTTATAAAATGTAAAAGGCATTTTCCACACAAAGCTGAGACAAAGTTTGTTCACTTAACATTCGACCCGAATGCATACGAAATTTGTTGGCTATGGCATCCGATAAAGTTTACTTATTATTTTCTAAAGATTATTATACTGTTCGTGGTTTAATCAATATTAGGGTGACGATGTGGAAGTTTTCGAACATTTTGTGAGTGCAAGTAAAGTAGCTGCTGCAGCGTTTGCATTCATCGGGACATGTTTATTGCATGCAATACAATTTCCGAGACAACGCCCGTGTTTTGGCATCTCTTTTAGTGCCAGCTTCTATCGCTGTCTGGCTGTCTATGCAAAAGTTTGCAAGCAAGCATCGAGTTGAAGGCATCAATTTTCACATTAATTTCGTTTGAAGCTTCAGCCATGCCCAATTAGCTAACGCTGTTGCCTCATTAGCAACACGAGCTTGGCCCGCAACCCACAACCAACAGCAGCAGCAGCACAGCAATTGAAGTGCGGAGTTAAGAGGTAAACAGACAGACACACAGGTGAAGTGCGTAAAAGCATTAAACAGCTGGTTGCATACATCGTTCTTCCTCAATCCACCCATAAAAAAAAACGGTATCAATTTGCATGTTATCAGCGAAGCATGCTACTCTTCCCTTTGATAAGTTAGGAAATGTCATCCAATTTCTTATGCTTGAAACAGAAGAGATCAAATGCACAGACTATTTCGATGGTCGACTGTGAAACCAGAGGTAGATTCAACTCTATAAATAGGCGTTGCATAGCTTGAAAAATTTTACATTTTATTTTTTTAATTTAATATTGAATGGAAAATTTAAAAAATAGCTAAAATTAAAGTCGCGGTTTGGCCCCTAGAATAAAACTGTATCTAAACAATGTTAAACTTTTATGCAAAAAAATCTACATGGGCATTGGTAAAAAACTTTCGACTTCCATAACTTCGTCAAAAGTGACCCGATTTTCAAAAGCAAATGCTTAAAAGTCATGGTTTGGCTTCTAGAATAAAACTGCATTTAAGAAATTACATTTAAATAAAATTCGATTTTTGGTCATATTCATGTTAGAATTTTATAATCAAAAATTGACTTGGGCATTGGTAAAAAACTTTCGACTTCCATAACTTCGTCAAAAGTGACCCGATTTTCAAAAGCAATATCTCAAAAGTCATGGTTTGGCTTCTAGAATAAAACTGCATTTAAGAAATTACATTTAAATAAAATTCGATTTTTGGTCATATTCATGTTAGAATTTTATAATCAAAAATTGACTTGGGCATTGGTAAAATCTTTCGACTTCCATAACTTCGTCAAAAGTGACCCGATTTTCAAAAGCAATATCTCAAAAGTCATGGTTTGGCTTCTAGAATAAAACTGCATTTAAGAAATTACATTTAAATAAAATTCGATTTTTGGTCATATTCATGTTAGAATTTTATAATCAAAAATTGACTTGGGCATTGGTAAAAAACTTTCGACTTCCATAACTTCGTCAAAAGTGACCCGATTTTCAAAAGCAATAGCTTAAAAGTCATGGTTTGGCTTCTAGAATAAAACTGCATTTAAGAAATTACATATAAATAAAATTCGATTTTTGGTCATATTCATGTTAGAATTTTATAATCAAAAATTGACTTGGGCATTGGTAAAAAACTTTCGACTTCCATAACTTCGTCAAAAGTGACCCGATTTTCAAAAGCAATATCCTCAAAAGTCATGGTTTGGCTTCTAGAATAAAACTGCATTTAAGAAATTACATTTAAATAAAATTCGATTTTTGGTCATATTCATGTTAGAATTTTATAATCAAAAATTGACTTGGGCATTGGTAAAAAACTTTCGACTTCCATAACTTCGTCAAAAGTGACCCGATTTTCAAAAGCAATATCTCAAAAGTCATGGTTTGGCTTCTAGAATAAAACTGCATTTAAGAAATTACATTTAAATAAAATTCGATTTTTGGTCATATTCATGTTAGAATTTTATAATCAAAAATTGACTTGGGCATTGGTAAAAAACTTTCGACTTCCATAACTTCGTCAAAAGTGACCCGATTTTCAAAAGCAATATCTCAAAAGTCATGGTTTGGCTTCTAGAATAAAACTGCATTTAAGAAATTACATTTAAATAAAATTCGATTTTTGGTCATATTCATGTTAGAATTTTATAATCAAAAATTGACTTGGGCATTGGTAAAAAACTTTCGACTTCCATAACTTCGTCAAAAGTGACCCGATTTTCAAAAGCAATATCTCAAAAGTCATGGTTTGGCTTCTAGAATAAAACTGCATTTAAGAAATTACATTTAAATAAAATTCGATTTTTGGTCATATTCATGTTAAAATTGTATAATCAAAAATTGACTTGGGCATTGGTAAAAAACTTTCGACTTCCATAACTTCCTCAAAAGTGACCCGATTTTCAAAAGCAATATCTCAAAAGTCATGGTTTGGCTTCTAGAATAAAACTGCATTTAAGAAATTACATATAAATAAAATTCGATTTTTGGTCATATTCATGTTAGAATTTTATAATCAAAATTGACTTGGGCATTGGTAAAAAACTTTCGACTTCCATAACTTCGTCAAAAGTGACCCGATTTTCAAAAGCAATATCTCAAAAGTCATGGTTTGGCTTCTAGAATAAAACTGCATTTAAGAAATTACATTTAAATAAAATTCGATTTTTGGTCATATTCATGTTAGAATTTTATAATCAAAAATTGACTTGGGCATTGGTAAAAAACTTTCGACTTCCATAACTTCCTCAAAAGTGACCCGATTTTCAAAAGCAATAGCTCAAAAGTCATGGTTTGGCTTCTAGAATAAAACTGCATTTAAGAAATTACATTTAAATAAAATTCGATTTTTGGTCATATTCATGTTAGAATTTTATAATCAAAAATTGACTTGGGCATTGGTAAAAAACTTTCGACTTCCATAACTTCGTCAAAACTGACCCGATTTTCAAAAGCAATAGCTTAAAAGTCATGGTTTGGCTTCTAGAATAAAACTGCATTTAAGAAATTACATTTAAATAAAATTCGATTTTTGGTCATATTCATGTTAGAATTTTATAATCAAAAATTGACTTGGGCATTGGTAAAAATCTTTCGACTTCCATAACTTCCTCAAAAGTGACCCGATTTTCAAAAGCAATATCTCAAAAGTCATGGTTTGGCTTCTAGAATAAAACTGCATTTAAGAAATTACATATAAATAAAATTCGATTTTTGGTCATATTCATGTTAGAATTTTATAATCAAAAATTGACTTGGGCATTGGTAAAAACTTTCGACTTCCATAACTTCCTCAAAAGTGACCCGATTTTCAAAAGCAATAGCTTAAAAGTCATGGTTTGGCTTCTAGAATAAAACTGCATTTAAGAAATTACATATAAATAAAATTCGATTTTTGGTCATATTCATGTTAGAATTTTATAATCAAAAATTGACTTGGGCATTGGTAAAAAACTTTCGACTTCCATAACTTCCTCAAAAGTGACCCGATTTTCAAAAGCAATATCTCAAAAGTCATGGTTTGGCTTCTAGAATAAAACTGCATTTAAGAAATTACATATAAATAAAATTCGATTTTTGGTCATATTCATGTTAGAATTTTATAATCAAAAATTGACTTGGGCATTGGTAAAAAACTTTCGACTTCCATAACTTCGTCAAAAGTGACCCGATTTTCAAAAGCAATATCTCAAAAGTCATGGTTTGGCTTCTAGAATAAAACTGCATTTAAGAAATTACATATGAATAAAATTCGATTTTTGGTCATATTCATGTTAGAATTTTATAATCAAAAATTGACTTGGGCATTGGTAAAAAACTTTCGACTTCCATAACTTCCTCAAAAGTGACCCGATTTTCAAAAGCAATAGCTTAAAAGTCATGGTTTGGCTTCTAGAATAAAACTGCATTTAAGAAATTACATTTAAATAAAATTCGATTTTTGGTCATATTCATGTTAGAATTTTATAATCAAAATTGACTTGGGCATTGGTAAAAAACTTTCGACTTCCATAACTTCCTCAAAAGTGACCCGATTTTCAAAAGCAATATCTCAAAAGTCATGGTTTGGCTTCTAGAATAAAACTGCATTTAAGAAATTACATTTAAATAAAATTCGATTTTTGGTCATATTCATGTTAGAATTTTATAATCAAAAATTGACTTGGGCATTGGTAAAAACTTTCGACTTCCATAACTTCCTCAAAAGTGACCCGATTTTCAAAAGCAATATCTCAAAAGTCATGGTTTGGCTTCTAGAATAAAACTGCATTTAAGAAATTACATATAAATAAAATTCGATTTTTGGTCATATTCATGTTAGAATTTTATGAACAAAAATTGACTTGGGCATTGGTAAAAAACTTTCGACTTCCATAACTTCCTCAAAACTGACCCGATTTTCAAAAGCAATAGCTTAAAAGTCATGGTTTGGCTTCTAGAATAAAACTGCATTTAAGAAATTACATTTAAATAAAATTCGATTTTTGGTCATATTCATGTTAGATTTTAAATATTAATAATACTTAAAATTACATAACTAAATTCGATTTTGGTCATATCATGTTAGAATTTATAATCAAAATTGACTTGGGCATTGGTAAAAAACTTTCGACTTCCATAACTTCCTCAAAAGTGACCCGATTTTCAAAAGCAATAGCTTAAAAGTCATGGTTTGGCTTCTAGAATAAAACTGCATTTAAGAAATTACATTTAAATAAAATTCGATTTTTGGTCATATTCATGTTAGAATTTTATAATCAAAAATTGACTTGGGCATTGGTAAAAATCTTTCGACTTCCATAACTTCCTCAAAAGTGACCCGATTTTCAAAAGCAATAGCTTAAAAGTCATGGTTTGGCTTCTAGAATAAAACTGCATTTAAGAAATTACATTTAAATAAAATTCGATTTTTGGTCATATTCATGTTAGAATTTTATAATCAAAAATTGACTTGGGCATTGGTAAAAAACTTTCGACTTCCATAACTTCCTCAAAAGTGACCCGATTTTCAAAAGCAATATCTCAAAAGTCATGGTTTGGCTTCTAGAATAAAACTGCATTTAAGAAATTACATTTAAATAAAATTCGATTTTTGGTCATATTCATGTTAGAATTTTATAATCAAAAATTGACTTGGGCATTGGTAAAAATCTTTCGACTTCCATAACTTCCTCAAAAGTGACCCGATTTTCAAAAGCAATAGCTTAAAAGTCATGGTTTGGCTTCTAGAATAAAACTGCATTTAAGAAATTACATATAATAAAATTCGATTTTTGGTCATATTCATGTTAGAATTTTATAATCAAAAATTGACTTGGGCATTGGTAAAAATCTTTCGACTTCCATAACTTCCTCAAAAGTGACCCGATTTTCAAAAGCAATAGCTTAAAAGTCATGGTTTGGCTTCTAGAATAAAACTGCATTTAAGAAATTACATATAAATAAAATTCGATTTTTGGTCATATTCATGTTAGAATTTTATAATTAATATTAATTAATTACATTAATTAATTACATATAACTAAAATTCGATTTTTGGTCATATTCATGTTAGAATTTTATAATCAAAAATTGACTTGGGCATTGGTAAAAATCTTTCGACTTCCATAACTTCCTCAAAAGTGACCCGATTTTCAAAAGCAATAGCTTAAAAGTCATGGTTTGGCTTCTAGAATAAAACTGCATTTAAGAAATTACATTTAAATAAATTCGATTTTTGGTCATATTCATGTTAGAATTTTATAATCAAAAATTGACTTGGGCATTGGTAAAAAACTTTCGACTTCCATAACTTCCTCAAAAGTGACCCGATTTTCAAAAGCAATATCTCAAAAGTCATGGTTTGGCTTCTAGAATAAAACTGCATTTAAGAAATTACATTTAAATAAAATTCGATTTTTGGTCATATTCATGTTAGAATTTTATAATCAAAAATTGACTTGGGCATTGGTAAAAATCTTTCGACTTCCATAACTTCCTCAAAAGTGACCCGATTTTCAAAAGCAATAGCTTAAAAGTCATGGTTTGGCTTCTAGAATAAAACTGCATTTAAGAAATTACATATAAATAAAATTCGATTTTTGGTCATATTCATGTTAGAATTTTATAATCAAAAATTGACTTGGGCATTGGTAAAAATCTTTCGACTTCCATAACTTCCTCAAAAGTGACCCGATTTTCAAAAGCAATAGCTTAAAAGTCATGGTTTGGCTTCTAGAATAAAACTGCATT
This sequence comes from Scaptomyza flava, assembly GCA_030179655.1. Taxonomy (NCBI): domain Eukaryota; kingdom Metazoa; phylum Arthropoda; class Insecta; order Diptera; family Drosophilidae; genus Scaptomyza; species Scaptomyza flava. The sequence continues at coordinate 11,497,523 of JARNME010000029.1, forward strand.
TAAGAAATTACATTTAAATAAAATTCGATTTTTGGTCATATTCATGTTAGAATTTTATAATCAAAAATTGACTTGGGCATTGGTAAAAATCTTTCGACTTCCATAACTTCCTCAAAAGTGACCCGATTTTCAAAAGCAATAGCTTAAAAGTCATGGTTTGGCTTCTAGAATAAAACTGCATTTAAGAAATTACATTTAAATAAAATTCGATTTTTGGTCATATTCATGTTAGAATTTTATAATCAAAAATTGACTTGGGCATTGGTAAAAAACTTTCGACTTCCATAACTTCCTCAAAAGTGACCCGATTTTCAAAAGCAATAGCTTAAAACTCATGGTTTGACTAGTAGAATAAAACTGCATTTAAGAAATTACATATAAATAAAATTCGATTTTTGGTCATATTCATGTTAGAATTTTATAATCAAAAATTGACTTGGGCATTGGTAAAAAACTTTCGACTTCCATAACTTCCACAAAATGACCCGATTTTCAAAAGCAATAGCTTAAAAGTCATGGTTTGGCTTCTAGAATAAAACTGCATTTAAGAAATTACATATAAATAAAATTCGATTTTTGGTCATATTCATGTTAGAATTTTATAATCAAAAATTGACTTGGGCATTGGTAAAAAACTTTCGACTTCCATAACTTCCACAAAAATGACCCGATTTTCAAAAGCAATATCTCAAAAGTCATGGTTTGGCTTCTAGAATAAAACTGCATTTAAGAAATTACATTTAAATAAAATTCGATTTTTGGTCATATTCATGTTAGAATTTTATAATCAAAAATTGACTTGGGCATTGGTAAAAAACTTTCGACTTCCATAACTTCGTCAAAAGTGACCCGATTTTCAAAAGCAATAGCTTAAAAGTCATGGTTTGGCTTCTAGAATAAAACTGCATTTAAGAAATTACATTTAAATAAAATTCGATTTTTGGTCATATTCATGTTAGAATTTTATAATCAAAAATTGACTTGGGCATTGGTAAAAAACTTTCGACTTCCATAACTTCCTCAAAAGTGACCCGATTTTCAAAAGCAATAGCTTAAAAGTCATGGTTTGGCTTCTAGAATAAAACTGCATTTAAGAAATTACATATAAATAAAATTCGATTTTTGGTCATATTCATGTTAGAATTTTATAATCAAAAATTGACTTGGGCATTGGTAAAAAACTTTCGACTTCCATAACTTCCTCAAAAGTGACCCGATTTTCAAAAGCAATATCTCAAAAGTCATGGTTTGGCTTCTAGAATAAAACTGCATTTAAGAAATTACATTTAAATAAAATTCGATTTTTGGTCATATTCATGTTAGAATTTTATGACCAAAAATTGACTTGGGCATTGGTAAAAAACTTTCGACTTCCATAACTTCCTCAAAAGTGACCCGATTTTCAAAAGCAATGCTTAAAAGTCATGGTTTGGCTTCTAGAATAAAACTGCATTTAAGAAATTACATATAAATAAAATTCGATTTTTGGTCATATTCATGTTAGAATTTTATAATCAAAAATTGACTTGGGCATTGGTAAAAATCTTTCGACTTCCATAACTTCCGCAAAACTGACCCGATTTTCAAAAGCAATAGCTTAAAAGTCATGGTTTGGCTTCTAGAATAAAACTGCATTTAAGAAATTACATATAAATAAAATTCGATTTTTGGTCATATTCATGTTAGAATTTTATAATCAAAAATTGACTTGGGCATTGGTAAAAAACTTTCGACTTCCATAACTTCCACAAAAATGACCCGATTTTCAAAAGCAATATCTCAAAAGTCATGGTTTGGCTTCTAGAATAAAACTGCATTTAAGAAATTACATTTAAATAAAATTCGATTTTTGGTCATATTCATGTTAGAATTTTATAATCAAAAATTGACTTGGGCATTGGTAAAAAACTTTCGACTTCCATAACTTCGTCAAAAGTGACCCGATTTTCAAAAGCAATATCTCAAAAGTCATGGTTTGGCTTCTAGAATAAAACTGCATTTAAGAAATTACATTTAAATAAAATTCGATTTTTGGTCATATTCATGTTAGAATTTTATAATCAAAAATTGACTTGGGCATTGGTAAAAAACTTTCGACTTCCATAACTTCCTCAAAGTGACCCGATTTTCAAAAGCAATAGCTCAAAAGTCATGGTTTGGCTTCAAGAATAAAACTGCATTTAAGAAATTACATATAAATAAAATTCGATTTTTGGTCATATTCATGTTAGAATTTTATAATCAAAAATTGACTTGGGCATTGGTAAAAAACTTTCGACTTCCATAACTTCCTCAAAAGTGACCCGATTTTCAAAAGCAATAGCTTAAAAGTCATGGTTTGGCTTCATGAATAAAACTGCATTTAAATAATTTCATTAATATTCAATTAGATTTTTGGTCAATTTTCATGTCAAACTCTTATGTAAAAAATCGACTTGGGCATTGGTAAAATCTTTCGACTTCCATAACTTCCTAACAAAATAAATAAGTACTTTAACATGGTGCAACCAGGTTTTCAATTTTAAAAATACTTACTTAAATACATTATCGTATTTTGTTAGCATACGAGAAAAATTCAATTTACATATGAGCAAAGCTGTAATTTTTTTAATTTTAAATACATTTAAAAAATAAATTTACTTCATTAAACAATTCTAAATATTTAAGCTACTTAACCAACCTAAATAAGGGAAGGTACATGAATAAATTTTCAGCCTAAAAGTATGCAATAAATTTGGAAATCCTTTGGCATTGCATTTGTCATACTACCGGTGTTCATTAGGCAACCTCATAGGAAACCAGCAGAGTTGCCAGGCAAGCAGAAAAATGATATACTACTTTTTACCTGACGCGTGTGTGTGTTTATGTGTGTGTGTGTGTTTAAGTTACCAATGCTGCAACAGCTCATTGTCGAGTAGAGTTTTTGTTGTTGTTGGTGCATTTAAGTAAAATGAATTGCCTGCAATTTATTTTTGTTGCTTATCATATAAATTGCACTCGCCTGCAAGTCATTATTTGGCACATTTGCGCTCAATGGCTGCACATTGTTCTCCGCCCACAACCAAGTTGTGGCAACAGGGCGTGGTACCATTCATGTGTATGTGTGTGTTTGTGTGTGTGTGCGCGCGTGACGAACCGGAAGCTCACAGATACGCTGGCAACAAACAATAGCAACAACTGGCAACAAGAACAACAATTTGGCCAAGAGATGCTGCCAGGTGGCCTTTGCACTTGGCTGCATTTTGAGCCAACTGATGGCAAGAAGAAGAACAAATACAAATAGTAGAAAGAAAAGTGGCAAGGGCAAAGGCTGCAAAATGGCCATTGGGATTACACTTAAGTATATATGAATGTATGTATATGTCTTTGTATGCTTGAAACTGCCACTTAAGCAGTTGCTGCTGGTCTTTTATTTACCACTTTGCAATGGCCGCACAAATAAATTTTTGGTTTTGCCTAAATCCTGAATATTTTGTCAGCGTACACAAAAAAACCTTATACGATTAATAGATATAAATGTTTTTTGATCTACCGACAGTTAGAAAAGCTAGCAAATTTCGGACAACAGATAACTCATAGACAAAGTTATTTAAGACTCAATAAAATAGCTTTGAACATTCTTATTTGTGATTTAATCGCTGTTTTTAGTTATTTAGACAATAAAAAATTCATTTGTTGACTTTTAAAAACTAAAGAGTTTTCCAAATTATCCAAAGATATAGCTTTAGCTCGAGGTGTACTAATTTACATACATCGGAAGCCTGATAAGTAAACATTTCACTTGCAAAACTGTTCTTGAAACTGTAAAACATATCACTTGTATCATATACAAGTGCGTTGCTCATTTGCATACGTTTGTATGTTTTAAGTAAGGTGCTTTTGACTAGGTAGCACTAACTACTTGCCACACCATGCCAGACAGAAGGGTAACTTAACCTCAAGTAGAATGCAAGCAAGCAAATGGAAACAAAGCGACTGACAAAGTGTGCAGAAATATTTTGCAAATGCAATTGCAATTAAGTTGTCCGATTATTGGGTCAGATAGCAGAGACATTTAAGAATTGCGCAGCAAACGAAAACGAAAAATAAAATAAAACTCCCCACTGAACAAACGGAAAACCGAACAGCGATTGCTTACAGCTAAAAAAAAAAACATACATTATGTACATATTTTATTACAAACGGAGACAGTACACATGGCCTATCAGCTAAAAATTGACCTTGCCCAATATATACGATAGTAAAAACAGTTCTGGAAAATGTGAAATCAGATGTAGACGCCTTGGCTATGCTTTACAATTAGGCTTGATGATATTATATGTTTGTATTTATATGGAAAAATTAAATTATAGGCTCTTAGAATATATAGAATACATTAGTTAATTATTCCTTGGTTGCTAAACATACAATGCGAATTGATAAGCTTCTTGATGAGTATATACAAAGCCAGACGACTTCATTCACAACAGTCAAATCATCTTAATGATTCGTCAGTGATAATGCATTTTAAACACTTTGTAAGTTTTTAAAAACAAAATGATTAAGAAGGCTTTAGTCGAAAAAGCTCGAATACGAGATACCCTAAAGCCTAGACATGATAACTACAATCATTGTTTGTACGCTCACAATCTTCGATATCCCCGATGTAATTCAACCGATTTCGATCAAATTTGCACATATCTTCATAATTAAGTCTATAGTTTCTGAATCAAGTTTAAATTTTATGCTATCGATTCGATGTGTACATTGGAAACCGGCAAAGCTATCGATAAATTGAATCAAACTTGACTTGCGCGTGTTTAACACGAACTTAAAGCCCAAATCAGAAGTCATTACCCGCTCATTCAAAAAGACAGACTGACGGACATTTGCACAAAGCCATTATAACTCTTCTTCCCATTACGTTTAGGGTATAAAATGACGCTTTTACTCACGCTCACCCTTACTCTCGTTCTATTTCTCTCTCTCTCTTTCTTTGACCAGTTAGAATTGTAGCCCCATACAGAATAGCAGCTCCTGTTGTGCTGACCTACCTCCACCGCCGCCCGGCGCCTTTAACTAACCTGTGATGTGGATACTATAATCAGCTACCGGTACTGTTAATGCACTCCCCTTTGTACAGCAACCATGTGTTAGTGGTCGTTTATTTTTCGTAATTATTTCGAGCCATTTGCTTAAACAATTAAACTCACATAAACTATACAAATAAGTTTCTTGCTTGTACTATATTCTGCTTCCATATAAGATTGGGAACCTTAACTAATTAATTAATTACCTACAACCAAATCACACATGCACACACAAAGAACGCGTAATTTTATTGTTTGGGAATTGAAATAAAGCTTCGAGTTTAGCGCTGCTTCGGGGTCAGCAAATGACTGTTAAAGTTGGTATGTACATACAATGGCACACACATGTACATTGTACATATGAACACGCGTATGTGTTAAGAGAAGCTTTTTAAAAGGATTCTGCTATCTCGCTTTCTTACGCTGCCCTTTATCTTACTTAAACTACAAATGTACTTAGCTGTTTTTAAAGCTTCACTAGAAAAAAAAAAAACACAAATAACAACAGCTCAAACACAAACGGGAGCGCAGCAATAACAACAACGCTTTTTTGTTTGTAAAGACAGCAAGCAACAACATTAAATGAGTGCCGCTCACAAACGTACACAAAGCACAAACAAAAACATTATTGCAAACAATGCTTGCGAGTGTGATCAGTCAAAGCAACAAAAGTAGCGGCTATTTTAAGCTAGCAGAAAACGAACAAAAGAAACTGCTGAGAGACTCCTCGCTCAAAAAAAAACCTGTATAACTGTAAATGTGTGCGATGTGGAGACTCTCAACTGGAGAGTGACAATAGCAGTGCAGGCTAGTGTTGCCAGGTTTTGAGCCCCGCTAGATTCTGGGGAAAAATAAGCTAGAACAAGCTAAAAATATGCTTAAAAGTGAGCTATATCCAAATGCGAGGAAAAATATGCTTGTAATTCCCAACTGGTTTAACCACTAAACCATACCTTACCCAGACATCGGACCATTGGCTGAGTTCACCAGTACTTGCTCTGCCCAAGTGATGTTATCAAGTGCAGTTATCGATCGTATTTCTAACCACCTGACCTCCCCCACCCCCCCTTCAACAACTAGATTTAGCCTGAAATAAGCTAACCTGGCAACACTGCACTGCAGGCACAAGTTGCTGAGCGAATCTTCGTTCAAAAAATACTCTATATAACTGTAAATGTTTGCAGAGAAAGAGAAACAAAGGCAAAATTCAAATAGACTTTTTTTTCGAATCAGTATTTAATGCATTTATCAATACTGTCGTGGAACACATAAAGTTCTTTGCGTTTTCTTTGCCGCTCTTTAGCCGCGGTTATGTGAACCGTGATGGTGATTGTGATGATGCTTGTGATAACCGCCCCCGCCGCCGCCGCCGTGATGACCACCGCCACCACGATGATAGCCGCCGCCATGATAGCCGCCGCCACCACGATTACCGCTGCCTCCCGCTGCTAAAGCAGCAGCAAACAGCGCAAATAAAATGAACTGTTTAAATAAAGAAACAAAGTGTAAGTATAAATGAATTACAACAAGGAACGAATGTACTCACAAGTAATTTCATAACGAGTGCTCTTTCAACTATGAACTAAACTGTGCCGAATGCTTTGCTTATAAAGCTGAAAACTGCAACTTCTGCAGGTATACAAAGATATGCAAAGGACAGTCAGAGACATAAATTACCTGGACACAATCATGAAACCCAAAAGTATCGCACTTAAGTGCATTTGAACTCCGATATCTACCTCATGTTGTTGACCTGTGTCTGCTTATAGGTTTCTAGGAATTCGAAGGTTAAACGCCATAAAAATGCATTAGCTAATGTACTGATACAATTGGATGACCTTTACTGATTTTGCAATAACACAGGTATGTAGATAGGTTATAGGTTCCATAGGCCATTTGATCGATGCTTGATTACAAAAAAAAACATATGGAATAACTCGGAGTTTCAAGACTTGGGTTTTTTTATTCATTTAATATCCTATCTAATATCCTATCTAATATCCATGTTGACCATATCCGCCATGACCTTGCTTGCCATGACCACCCTGACCAAATCCTTGCTGGCCATGACCACCCTGACCAAATCCTTGCTGGCCATGTCCACCCTGACCAAATCCTTGCTGGCCATGTCCACCCTGACCAAATCCTTGCTGGCCATGTCCATCATGACCAAATCCTTGCTGGCCATGTCCACCCTGACCAAATCCTTGCTGGCCATGTCCGCCCTGACCAAATCCTTGCTGGCCATGTCCGCCCTGACCAAATCCTTGCTGGCCATGTCCACCCTGACCAAATCCTTGCTGGCCATGTCCACCCTGACCAAATCCTTGCTGGCCATGTCCATCATGACCGTGTCCTACCTGTCCATGTCCACCCTGGCCATAGCCACTCTGGCCATGTCCTTGTTCATTGTATCCATAACTACCTGCCAATGCAACGGCAATCAGGGCAAATAATACGATCTAAGAAATGAATAAATATTATTACAAACTTTTCCTCTATATAAATAATTTTCAAAGAAACTTACGAAGAATTTCATGATGATTTGTGAATTTTACTGTAGCACTTTCAAGCAAGTTCTAATTGTTCAGCATCCATTGAGGGGGCTATTTATACCCAGAAATCCACACACACAAACCGATTTCGCTTGAGAACACAAAACGATTTTCAAATAAAACAAATATTATTCCAAATCGAATATGTGTGAGTGTGTACAAAATATTCTTATCATTTATTTTTTTTTTTTTTTATATAAACAAACAAAAACATATTTTGAATAAGATTAATGGGGCTCTTAAACTTGCCAAGTGATTGTGTTCGACCTTTTTAACAATTTGCTTTAGTAAATGTATTTAACAAAATTTATTGTTAGTATATTTTGATAGTTTTAATAAATAATTTTTGTAACAATGTATTTTTATATTTTATTTTTATTTTATTTTTGACACACGAGAATATTAATATTAAAAAGTACTTATTATATTATTAAAAAGAATAATAATTAAAGTGTATATAAAAATTCGTCAAGTCAATGTTAGCAGTTCGTTCTTGTTTTGTCTGTCCATTTTTAGCTTATCTTTCTCATAAGCGCCTCTCAAAAATGATTTGTTTGTTGGAGGAAATAAACGGGACATCATTTAACCTTAAACTTGAACTCGTACTAAATTTATTGATATACCGCAAGTACATTTGTCAAGGGAAAAAACATTTTAAAAAACAAACTTAAAGTATGTAACATAACAAACCATTAATGTATGGAATTTTGTTAAGAATACTACATATATAACTTCTGGAAATTATTGAAATATATTCTGCTTGCTGTTTTTGGAAAGAATTTCTATTCTTCTTGGTACGTTGCAAACACATTATTTAACTTTTATAAATGCATATACATTACTCGGAATGAAAAATATTTTATTATAAATTTTAAAAAGCTATTAAAGACAACGTCGACAAAACAATTCACTCTCAGTCTTGTGTGCTGGCCACAAAGTTTTATGAGCAATCCATTAAGATTATCATTGTTGTATGAAAATGCATCAAAACTAAGTAGATTTAATGTTTTACATTCAATTTATTTAGCTACTGTACGAACTATTTATCTTAGTTGTACACAATTCCACTCAGAACTTAAATGCCACATCTAAATTATTCGCGTACTCGCTGCAACTTGTTAGCTTTATTAGATTGATGGGCAGGCTTATGGAATTGCTCGGTTTTGACTATTGAAATCCATGGCCATAATGCTGGTGGTAAACAGTAGTAGTAGCAGTAAGCATAACAATCTTGACGCAGTCGCTGGCAATAATTTCACACAGCTGATGCGTTTGCATAAATCCTTTCAAGGCGTGGGAGTAGAGCATTTTGGGTAGTTCAGTGGAATGGAATGTACTCAGTTTGCCAGCGAGCTGTGCGAGCTAATTAAAAGCGTTGCCACTTAAATTGTAAGAAAATGTTGCACAGCTTTGTAAAGGATTTGGAATTCGCAGCAGGACTACATTCGCAATCCGCATTCGCAATTCGCATTCGCATTTGCCAGAGCGATAGCGACAGTGAGTCGAGTTTTAAATGTTAACGATTTGTTTTCTTGTCTTGTTGTGATTTGCTTTGGGGATTTAGATGAATGCATTAAATATTGAAATAAATGGTTGCCAAAGCGTATTTTTTACTTTTAGCTTAATTACAGAACGCACTTTGAGTATTCTTAGCACTAAGGGGAGGTATATTATTTATGACAAATATTAAATAAAACAATATCAATTTGGCTTTCACATAGCTTAATGCTAAAATGTTTATATTTTACATTTGATTTTAAACATTTCGTCTTTTCCTAACTTTTCTTTCATATGCTGCTTCTGGCAGGCGCCAGCAACAGGATATAATGATGTAACAATAAACTTTTTTAATGCCGCCAGCAATGAAGTAATTAAAATATTTTAACGCAGCTCCAAAGTCAAACAAAGTTGAACACCAGACTGAGACAGGCATACGCATATGCACTTAGTAAGAGCGGGAGCTGTTAATAAGCGACAGCAATATAGTTAAAGGGCAAGAGAGAGTAAGTGCTTTTCGCTGATGAGCAAATAAGCTTGAACAACTTATTCACCTCCCATGCAGAGTGCGAGGTATAAAGATAAAGTATTTAAAAGTGAATTTAATTAAAAATTATCAGTAACAAAAAAATAGCAAGAAAACTTTGCTCAAATATCAGAAAATACGACCGATGGATGCTTTCTTCAAAAAAAATAAAACTTCTAACAAGCTTTAGGAAACTTTGGATATCACATCAGATTTTTGATGTCTGTCATTTGGTTTATGAAGCTAAAAATTCTAAACGCATACTCAAGATATTTTTCGATCAGATTTTATTGATTTGCTTAGTGAACAACAAAAACAAACGCAACACACATACATTTACCTACTATCGTTTATCGAGTTTGATCAAAGGAAATCGATGGGCCATCGAGATTACTGCTGCGATGGCTGCGAAACACAGAACTTCAATGGACGACGATTTCACTGTTTGCGCTGTGTGAACTATGACCTGTGCCACGACTGCTACGACAATCATGTGGAGACACTCAATCATCGTCTCGAACATCCCATGCAGCTGCTGCTCGATCATCAGGCGCCCGAACTACTCAACGATGGCCAAATGGTTGAACTAATACATTTGCCCAATTGCTATACGTGTCCCTATTGCGCGCTGATGGGCTATACGGCCAAGGAGCTTATTGATCATGTGGTCAACGCTCATCGACAGGATGACGCACATGTCGTTTGTCCCATGTGCGCCGGTCTGCCTGGTATTCAGCTGGTCGCCATACGAAATCTGGGCCGTCATCTGCTACTCAATCACATTGAGCATGCGAATCTACTTGATCCTCATACTCCACCGCTGAGTCATGCTATGGCGCGCCTTGCCCGGCGCTGTCGACGCCAACGGCATCTGCCGCCGCCCTCGTCGCCCAGTTCTGGCAATCAGTTAGCCAGCAATAGACGCAGCTCTGCTAGATCTCAAAGCAGCCGCATAGAGTCCGAGGCGGGCAGCTCTATAACCTATCAGCTGTCCGAGCTACGCCGACTGCGGCCAGAGCCAAACTATAATCCGGAGACGGATCCTCGCTTGGGTCAGACACCAATACTAGCCATTGCCAGTGCCGATGCGGCGAGCACAGAAGCTGGCACAGAAACGGCAACACTTTTGGCTCCGGAACAATCGGATGCAAATCGCTTTCTGCTGCAGCAATGGATGACGAATGAGCAGGCGAAATATGACCAAAATGTTCTGCAGGACAGCAAGCAACGTCAGCAACATGCGCTCTTTGCCGAGCACCTGCTACTCTCCATGCTGTGCGCGGAGCAGGTGGAGTTGCCTAAAAAAGTAAGTGAAGCAATAACTGCTACAGATCCAGAGCCCGAAAAAGTAGAGCAAAGAGCTGTTGTTAAAGAAAATAAGGCTAATATGATCACCCGACTATGCTGCAAATATATTCCATCGCAAGTTATGATGCTTATGTCGCTACCTTGGAGTAGGCCCTGGCTATCGCAGAGCAAAATGCGATGCATTCAGCTGAGGGGCGTCACACTGGACGAGAGCAAGTTGCACGCAACTGCTGACAATGGGCAGCAGGAAATCGACTAAGTTCTGTTATCAGACCAATCATAATAATGTATTCCTTTGAAAAAAGATACATTGCTGTTTTAAAAAAGAATGTGCATATAAAAATTGTTTTGTGAAAATTAATCGAAGGGTTGGATGCAATTTATTCTATTTCTTTTGGCCTGTTTTACTTGATAAAAGATTAAAAAAACTTGATAAACATTGCATTTTTTCTATAAATCTTATTCCTTTTGTTTGTTATTTTTTTGCTGTGTTAGTTTCTGTTTGCTGTTGTTTAAGCGATGTTGCTGTCAGACTTTATTTTTAGCATACTGAAAATTAATATTTCACATTTTACACTTTACATTTTTTAACATTTTGCAGCAGCGGCTTGCAAATATGTACTTTGCGCCTTAATTTCTTTCGGACTGACTTACAGAATAATTTCTTCCGGTTATGCAGTTTGCCAACTGGATTTACCTGCAACCATTAACCCAAGGAAGCACAAAATTTAAAACTTTTAATACGGGAAAAGGCGAAGAAAAAAAGGCGAAACTGAATTTCGAATTGAATTTACTAAATAACAATCGATGAGTTTTGATAAATTATTTAGGCTATATTATAAAACTAAATCTTAAAAATATAAACTATCCAGTTTGTATAAAATTTCTAGATCTTGGGTTAAGCTCATCCCATTTGCAATGCTGGCTCTGACTCAGTTTTTATTCATCCCCTTTTCTTACCAGTTTCGCTATGCTTACAACCTATCTGCTGATGTTGTTGTTGTTGTTTCTGGTGCTGCGGCTGCTGCGTTGGTGTTGGTAATTATTTTATGGAGTGTTGCTGACGGGCTGCCTTCTAGTCTCCAGGATCCAGTTCCGTTAGCTTCAAACCCCCCACATCACCCCACCCATCCCAACAATATACAACGTTGAGCTGTGTGCGTGGGCAACTTATGTTTACCAAGTGCGAAAGTGGAAACGTGCTGCAAACACGAACTTCTTTCCAGCTGCAACATTACCATACCCTTCAAACAACCAACAGCCATTCCCCCATGCCACCGCCCGCTCTCTCTCTCTCTCTCTCCCTCCTATTTCCATTGCAGTGCTTTGCGTTTTATAATAGGATTTGAATACAATGGCATTGTAATGAAATGTGCAGCAAACGATGGCGACTGCTGAAGTTTAGTTCTGCGGTTCTGCTCTCGAGCCAGCCATGTGCTCTTGCTCCTGCTCTTGCTCTTCTGGACAGCCAGAACCATCTCCATCTAGAATTCCATCTCCTTACTCCAACCCCCCCTCTCTCTCTTTCTATTCTCATCTCCTTCATTTTCTCTTATGCAGTCGTTGCCAAGTACAAGCCAAACAGCTGTTCCAACGTTTTTGTGTGTTCCCTGTTGCAAAATAGCGACCAAATCTATGTGTGTGTTTGTGTGTGTGTGTGTGTGTGTGTGTGCCCTATTGTGTATGTGTGTCTGGCCATGTAATTTCAGTTGGTAATTAAAAGTAAAGCAAAAGGCAGGTACGACTACCAGAAGCTGTGCATTAAATGACCGTGCATTTACACACCCACACACACACACACACACACACACATCTTTATGGCGCGCTTGTGTGCATTTCGAGCAGTTTATAAGACTGTTTACCGTTGCGTCCAATATCGTTGCACTTTAAAGCTGCCAAACAGCATAAGCAATCTAATAAAAAGGTAAGCAATTAACGTAAATTACATCAGCAAATGCTTAAGAGGATTAGTTCTGTCCTTAACTAATCGACAGTTTGTTGTTTGTTGTTGTTGAAAAATATAAACTTTGCATTTTAATTAGCTTAGTATATATTTTATTGAAACCCTTGAAGCCCAAGCTCTAAATGTTATTCAAAACATTATACAGTCCATCTTCCATATGACGAACTGCCGTAAAACGAAGTGTGTTTCTATAAGTATATATTTTTAAAACAAAAATAATAATAATAACTGAGCAAATTCTTTATTTGATTTGTAGTTGTCTTGTTATTGGCTTCAAAATATATGAATTTCAATGACATTGATTCATTGATTAACTGTTAAATATGCGTAGCTTGTATATGTATATGTATGTGTCAGTGTGTCAGCGATAATTACAAGCATCTTGTTGTCAGGCGGATGCTTGGGCGCCTTAATGTTCGTCGGTTACAATATCAATTATCGGACGTCAAGTGTCGCTCAAGTGTCACGTCAACACCGCAAAGACCAATGGAGCACGCAGCTCACATGATGACAATCATCGTTTTTATCCAACTGGTTCCTTTTTTGAGATGAGTTGGCTGCTCAATTTGAAAGTGCAGCTTGAAAGCTCTTTCTTCACACCCACTGTCATTCTCCCTCTCTCTCTCTCTCTCTTTACTCACTCTTTATATACTTTATAGTATGTATGTAAGGTTGACTGGTCTCTCTTTGACTTTGATTGATTACAAAAGCAATTGAGCGCAACCTTATTCTAAAATTGCTGGCAACAAAAAAAGTACTCGAAGCGAAATAAAATAAAATTAACATAAATAAAAATAAGAGAAAGAAGAGAAAATTTCTCGATTGACAGCTTCGCAAATGGAAACGTAGCGCAATTAACTCCCAATGAACCCCAGAGACCCAGTGCAACAATAGGTTAATGAGCCACGCCCCAACAATTTTTAGCGGTAAAAATTTTTCCAGCTAGACGGCGGCTGCTATTAATTAGCCAGCAACAAGGGATGCCGAGGCTATAAATGAAAAATAAAAATCCAATTACGTTTAATTGATAAACGAATCAGCAGCAGGCGTGACAGAAGTTGATTGATGTGAAGTTGCAAGAAAAGAATACGAAAATTCAATCTCAACTCAAACGAGAAACATAATCAGCTTAAAAAGTAGGGCGTATTAAATGAGACCAACAAAAAGAATTAACAATTCAAATTTTATTTATACTTTAAATTGAATATTAAGTATTATATCTCAAATATTTATTTAAATTTCATTTCATTTCAAATTACCTTGGGAAAACTTTACAAACACTCAACATAGTAGAATGATAATTTTAATGAAGTTTCTAACCAACTAAGTAGCTATATTTATTAACATTGCTTAATGCCTGAAGCATTGTATAATTTTCTAACTGCAATGAATATAATTGTTTGAGAGACCTTAACTGCATTTTGGTTAAATGTGTCAACTGAGAGTTGGGCACAATTTAGACAAAGTTGAAAGTGACGTCGACACGAGTGGAGTCAAGTCAACAATCTACTTTTGTCAGTTAATTGTTAACCATCAAGTCGCACCGCAAATCAAGTGCAGTGCAATTGCAACTGGCCTGCAATTCATTTGTGGCAAGGATGCGGAACAGATAAGGCGGTCGGTCGTGTCAAGGGTGTCAACATTGTGAGCGAACTATAGCATAAAACCAAAGACAAACCGCATGCAAAGTTGCCAACGTAGCCATAACAGTTCAAAGCCACGAGTCAACCCTGAAAGTGTCAGCGCAAAGTTTGGCAATGAGAGAAACACTACATAAAAAGGGGCAAAGAAAGGGGATGCTAGAATTGTGGTTGGGGTGGAGCGTAAAATCAGCTTTCAGTTCCATTAAGCATTCGACGTGGCTTATCAAACTCCAGAGACGGCCATTCATCAGCATTAGAGAGCGAGAGTGCTTTGAACTTTTTACGGAACTTCTTTGCAAGCGCAACTATTTCGCATTTTGGAAGCATATATTTAATGTACAAATTTACAGATTTTGCCATCAAAACAGTATCTCTCATTAGTGTCAAATGTATATGCGCAAAATGCTTTTAATGTCAGTTTACGAGCAAAAGTGTTATCCCAAGTCAATCTATTTTATAATGTCAGCATCATAATGAGCTCTTCTTCTGCCTTTGACATTCTGCCCTGCCCTGACGTCTATTGAACAACAGCAAAAGCGCCAGATTTTAACTACCCTCGACCAGTTAGTCAGTCAGTCAGTCAGACAGACAAGGCGATGAGGCAGGTCGACAACATTAATATTCATTTATTTGTATATAAATTATTTATGATATTTTGTCAGTTTTGGTAATTATGATGCGCGTCGACCTATATCCTTTTAATTAAAATCTCGACGTTGACAACGCTTCGCAAACGCTTCAGTTCAAAAAAAAAAAAACAAATCACAAAACAACTGATGCGAATTTCGCATTAAGTGCGTTCGCGCATAAAAAAATAAAGTAAGAGATACTATATATATTTTTTTGTTTTGGGTTTGAGGCGTACAAAATGTTGCAAGCAACCAAATTATTATCAGTGCATGTAGACAAAAAGAAAAATTAAGAAAGCAAAAGTTTTTTTGGCGACAATCCCGACGCACTTTTATGGCCCCGACTTTTGGTGAGTGTAAATGAAGATAACCAGGGCCCTATCACACATGAGCACTGATAGAGATGCGCAGCTCAAAGTAAAAGATGAAATTAGCATTCAACTAATCGGTGTTACTATATATTTAGCTAGAATAATTTATGTTAACATGAAGTTAAGTTAAAAATTTTAATTCGCGATGAACTATTTTATTTTAGATTTACAATCTAATATTTGAGTTAGAATATTGTCGATTGTCTTGGTTTCTTTGGCAAGCCACAAATTTGCCATCTCTGTTTTCAATGTGTGCGTTAGTGTATATGTGTGTGTGTGTGTTCATCTGCTTAAAGTATGATTGCAAGTGTGAAAATATATATGCTAAACGTGCCCTGCCCCGTTGCGCTCCATGCGTTTTTTGTTTTATGACGCGGCGACGTGCTTGGAAAATGAAAAGCACTTGACTCGCCAAAGTGCTGAACTTGGCGCTCCAGCCCATCCCCTGGAACCACATCCTGCCATTGTTCGTCCGCCTCAAGTCCTGCCACACATGTCGAATCGTAAAACGTTTCGTCTTGTTTTTTTTTTTCTGCCAGTAAGCATTTGGAACAAAAAAATTTACTGATTTCGTTAGACTTATGATGCGGGCTGCAAGGGTTCAATTGAACACTGAATCTCCTACTTGATTTCAACTCTAAGTATATAATATGCAAAAACAAACTGAACTGTATACATAAATATAGACAGCTTCTTTCCAATAATACTCGTCGATTGCATTTAATATTAAACAAATTGACAAACTGACAAGAGTTTAGGATTTTAAAGTTACTTTTTACTTTTAACATAGGGTGCTCGCAATTCGTTGAGGCATCACCCAAAAGCACTTTCAGTTTAAGTAACATACGCAGCTCGCAAGTAAATTGTATATTCTTGGCTGAATTCCATTCTCATTTGTTTGAAACATTTAAGAAATTGTCGCCAAGCTGATGTCTAACTTGATGTTGCGAGAGGCTCTAAACTTTATAGAGTAAATAAAGTATGATTGGGTGTGCATGTGACTGTGTGTGTGCGTATAAATGTGTATTAGTATGTGTAAGCAATGTAAGTTCCGCCTTTGTGGTTTGTACAAATTCAACACTCTATTTGCTTGCTGTGCGCTTTGAGTTAATTTCATTTGATTTATGCGATTTAATGTTGCTGCAACTGGAACTGAAGCCACAATTGGAGCTGGAGATGAAGCTGAATGCTGAAATTAAGCCCGTTGTTATACGAGAGTATCTGTTGTTTGTTAACGTTGTTGTTGCTGTGGTCAATAAATTACCCGCTGCGCAAAGGCTTTTCGCATTGTTCCTTTACATATTTGAAGTGCACTTTATGCTTTTTGCATACACAATTTGCAATTAATTTAAAACAATTATGTTGGCGTCGCACAAAAAGATGTGCAATTCGCCTCCCCCTCTCTCTCTCTTTCTTTGCAAAGTAAAAATAACAACAAACAATGAGAAAAAAAAACAATCCTGCGGTGAAATGACATGTCGCCTGTCAACCGCACATTTTCAGTTCAAGTGCTATGCAATTATGGTAAAGCATTTTCACGGCTGGATTACACAAAAAAAAATATCAGCCAGTTGAGTTAATCATTGCTTCTTGGCCTCAAACGGAGTAACAACATAATTTAAAAAAGCAAACAAACGCTGTTTAAGGATGTTCAATAACTGAAGCTATATAGTTGAGTTTTTCAGTGTGCAAAAGGTAAAAAGGATTCAATATTAAATCAATCAATCAATCAATTCGGTGAACAATCATAGAAAAGTTAATAAGTTTAACGGACCAAAAAAGTAGAATTAGTTAATAATAGTTTGACACATTTGTTGCGTAACTAATTTATACTGACATGCAAGTAAATCTGCGAAATATTGGACAGCTGAAGGCACGCTAATTGCAGCTGACTGCTGCTTCAGGTGGTAGCTGCACCAGGTGCACCGGATAGAGCAGCTAGAGCGGGTTGGGCTAATGGATTTTTCCACGCCTAATTACCATTACTTAACAGGACACAACACAGTACAGTAGTAAGTGCAAAAACTTACATTAAAATTTGACACCATTTTTTTCGTGGGTTTTACGATGCTTATTTTAATTTTATAATTTTCTTTGGTTTTTTTTGGTTTGGTTTATTTTTCGCCAGCTAAGAGGTGTGTGGAAAAATGCAAATGGAATTTCATAGTCACCATTAACACCTTTTTGCACAGTCGCCTGTTGGCTCTTACATTCTCGTTTCCATTCACTTCTTGTGGTCCTCGCTTTCTCCTTTTTGTGCATATTTTATGTGACGTCATGGACAAAAAAACCAACAAAAACATAAAGGAAAAGATATATGCAAAAAAAAATGCATTTAATTAAATGCCACGCAAATGCGGCGCGAAACGTTTTCAGCGTGTGATATTTTTCAACGCGTTCCGCTTGTGGTCCTTAACGGCCCCTTAACACTATGTCCTGGACAGTGTCCAGTGTGCTAAAATGCGCGTTCATAATCAGCGTAGCAAGGAGAGAACAAGATTCAAAAGTCAACCCTTTATTCGATTAGTTTTGAAAATTGAAATAAAGAAATCCAAAAAGTACAGCAAATTATTAAGATAAATGTTTGGATAATAATAACTTTGCAGTTTATCGCATAATTTACCAATTACATAACATAATTAATGGCTTTAACATAATAAACTATTAACTTATTAATTAAATAACCTCATTTGCATAATTAACCCATTATGCTTTGTACTTAATGCTACTGAGATCCGGAAGCATCTAAATATCATAACAAACCGTTTGTCGAATTGATTTATCAGCTTAAAACAAAAAAAAAACATTGTATAACTGAATACTCGACTAACTTTCAACCAATTTATTTGTCACTCACTTGCAGAATGCTGCTGAACTAGGGGGCAATGCATATTTGCAGTTCAAACAGTTCTGAAATCTATGGAAAATTACTGTCGTTCCTAGTGGCAAAACACACTTCCTGTGTTGCCTTATTGGAAACTCTGCTGAATGTTGCAGCTGCCTTGAGGCAACAGCAACAAAAGAGTACAACAACCACAAAACGGCTCAATCTGCAAAGCTTTAGCTTTAGCTTCTGTCGCTTCCTGTCCCTTGAAGCTATTCCGTTTGCTGCTTACTTTGTATTTAGGCATTTTACATTTTTGCAGTTTTTGTGTGCTCTCGAAACGCAACGGAAATTGCTTGGGAGGTGAACAGTAAACCGAAAATTTTTGAATCAGAAACCAGAAACGAGAAACGAACGAATGAATTTGTCATTTGCAGTTGTCTGTTGTCTTTTTTTTTATTATTTTGTTGTTGTTGTTGTTGTTTATACCGTTTGCCTGACAAAATTGCAGCTCAAAAAGTTTGTGTAACCAAAACGCACCCCTCACCTGACCCTCAGCATCCACATGCTCCCCGCTTTGTAGCCCTAGCTGTTTGCATACGTGCCCAATGTACAATTGCCTGGGCGCTTCCAATCATTGGCCTTGCTGTTGCTGTTGTTGTTGTTGTTGAGTATGCAACATGTAAGTGACACAATCGAAATGGAAAACGACTTGCAACACGACACAACTACAATTGCCACCATCTGGTGCTTGTGCAACAAACATTTTCTTACCTTGCAACCGCACACGGAAATTGAAGTGTGAAATCTGCGGCAAATCTCTAAGCATCCCTTTTGACTGCCGGATTAGTTAACCCCCAAACCCTCAAACCCCTCACAAACCTCACCACCCGCATCCCCAAATCGTGTGATTTTTGAGTGTTTGATCATCAGACAGACGTCAGATTATGTCAGACCAAAAATTCAAAAAACCGAAAAAAAAAAAATATATATATAAAAGGAAAATCTTCTTCCTCTGCGGCTTGTTACCCAAACGGCAAACAGCTAAGAAAAATATGTTGGCTGAAAGTTGGCAAACGGAGCCAAACTGAAGACGGCTTCAAATGTCTCGAATATGCAGCAAATCCCATGGGTTTGTCGCTTGTTTACTTTGCAGCGGCGACACTGCGGCGCTTTAGGCAAATGTTGCAAGTGCAAAAACCAAAAAAAAGGTTAAAAATACGGCTACCAAATGCACTACTTCAGTTTATAAATGGCTTTACACAGAACGCTGAACATTTCCTAAAGGGTTTATTTACATTATTTCAACATCAAGATTGATGCAACTCAGATAGACTTTTTTAATTAAATCCAATAAAATAAATAGTTTCATGCACTTTCATGTACTTCAAAGACTTTCCTCTCAGACTTTTCTATCAGTTGCAGTGTATTGGCTTAATACTTTATGCCACTGACTAGCGACGACTGCTCATGTGTAGCGGATGCAACAGAGTTGCGCTTGTTGTTACAGTTGTTGTTGCTTATCAGTGACTGTGACTGTAGCTGTAGCTGTGGCAAGTTGCTGTTACGGTTACGGTTACGGCACATTGCACATACGCCGTATTGTGCAATGAGTCTGAGAAGGATTTGGGGCAATGCCTTAGTGCACATTTTTGCCTATGGATTCGTTACCTGAGTTCGTCGAGTTGTGTCAATTGTGTGTGTCGTCTGTTCAGCTGTCGGGTTGTCTGTCTTGTAGCTGGTAAATGTTTGTTAACAGCATTAAATTCAGTTGGACAAATTGCCGTTTGGCTTTGCAAAGAAATCTTAAAGCGAGCTGCGAATTAAATCCAATGAAAAAGAAAGGAAGCAAAATAGAATAAACAAAACAAAACAAACATAAGAAAGCCAACTCATCAAGTTTTGCAAAGTCTGGCAGTTGCACGTTACACGGGGCGTATGTGTAATTTGGCCAAAAGCTGCAGTAAAAATCCAGATGCAGATGTTTCGAAGCACGAAATTAATTACCAAAACACACACATAGACACAACCACGTACCCACACACACACACACACACACACACACGCGGGCAAGCGCTAGGCAAAAGAATAACAAAAACAGCGCCAAAATAATAATAATAATAATAAGTAAGAAAAATAAACTTTACACACAGAGCCCAACGCAGAAGCGACAGCAACCATAAAGAAGCATATGCTAAGGAAAGGCATAAAAATAAACCCAAGCAAGAAAGCACAACTTATGCGATATTATCAACATATGTTTGTATTTATGTATGTGTGTGTGTCTTTGTTTTTATTTCTTGTTGTTGCTGATGAGTTGTGAGAAAGAAAGATCTCGAAAAGTTGTAAAAGCCTGCACCAGAACTGGGAGTTACTGCTGGTCATATCAATGATTGTCCAAAAAGCAGAAGTCATCATTCCACTCGCTGGCTAACTTTGCCCTATAAAAGGGGGTACATTGAGTATATGGCGAAGCATACCGCGCTACAATCAGAGCGCGCTGTCCATCATTCAGACATCTCCCTTAAAAAATTCTGTTCATAAAAACATAAATGAAATCGAATTTCCAACTATTCCTGAAATTCAAAAAGGAAAGAACACGCATGTTATTAAAGAATATATAAAAGTATTTAAAAATAATATATAGACATTGTCTTTTTGCTTTTGTTATTTAATTTTCACTCTGCATACAAAGGAAACCTTGGTAAGAGCATTAAATGTTCAAGGATGTTCGTATGTTTGTGCATATATCAATATATCATCTTGTTAAATTGCTCTTTTTGCATGCCATGAACATATTTTATTATTTATTTTTTTTATCGTCCTTGGTGCCTAGAACTTGAACGTTGGTTGTAGTATGGTTTAACTTGAAAGGCAGCAATTAGTGTTAAATAAAGAAGTCATAAAGTGTAAATAACATTTTTGAAGCGCAAATGAAAAGCAAGCAATAATAATACCACTGCTAGCACAGTGTTACTGCAACTCAGACTCTTCTTTTCGGTATAGGGTCTGGTTGTGTTTAGGTGCGTTTTATGTACCTATGTATGTATGTTTGTATCCTGGCTGACTGTCTGGCCATTATTTATGTGCAGCATTGTTTGGCATTTAAAGTGAAAAGCTGTCCGGCAGCTGGCAATCATTTTAAAGCATTTGCCAAGCAATTAATTGTTGCATAAATATTGTTAGCAAATTGCTCGTCTCATATATATTTACGTAACGTGCATTGCATCAACAAAATCATCATCAGCAACAGCAACAACGAAAATTATACGATTACAAGTTGATTTTTGCATTGGAATGAATGTCAAGTCTTGTTTTCATTTTGATTTATGCCTCGTTTGTTGGCTCAATTTGTCAATTAATCAGTATGAATGTCAAGCGAAATTGTTTTGAAGAAATTAATGTTTGCATAGAATAAATCATTTGAAACCAAACGCATTTGTTTACCACGCCAGTCGAACTGGAAGTCTTTTAATTCAAACGTGATTACAAAAAAACCAAGTTGCTGTCGCATCAATCCTCTCTTTAATGAAGTTAGTTTTATATCATTTCATTAAATTATTTAGTATCAATCATTTTTTAAATATTTATTTTTGGATTTGAAGTAAAATCGACTGAATTTTATGATTGCAAAAACTTCCACAACTTGTGTTTTGTGCTCGGAATTAAGTTAACATATAACATAATTGATGGCCCAATTTGCATAAAATTTGCCATGCAAATGCTCAACTTACAAATAGTATAACGAAAATATTCGAATATTTTTGTACTGTAGGCCGTCTGCAATCAACTTGAATATATTTTCAAAATGCTGTCAAGTTGCATTTGCCGAAGAGGAATTCATTTCCCGTGCTTGGAAGCATCATTTGATAGACAAATTGAAACAAATTTTGGGCAAACAATGCGTTCTAATAGATATGCTCGTTGCATGCGAGAAATAAAATGAATTTACGACTCTTCCCTCCCTCTCTCTCTTTCTCTCGAGAAGCACAAATAAAATATGACTATGAGTGAAATTTTTAACTTATACTATGTTTGCAGCAAGCGGATTGCATGCATAGCCATCATTGGTGCTAGGCACTCGAGGAAGCATTCGTTCGAGTGTCCCCAGACGGCAAGTAACGGCAAACGGCAAACGACCAGAAGGAGTTGGATGAGGGGGGACAGTAGGATGGGAATGAGTTTCTAGTGGGAATCACGTAACGAAGTGCATTGTTAAAATATAATAAAATCGCAATTTTGCGTTCATGTTGCAATGTGGCGTCATATCCTTTTTCCTTTAATTTTTCACGAATTTGCCGTTTCGTAGATCCGAAAGTTCCGAAAACCAAAAGCGAAATGGAGTGTGGGAGATAGGGAGAGAATGCATTTCTTTCAACACCTCCCGCCCTCCCCCCTCGTTGTGCTCTCTCGTGCAGTTCATAATGGGTCTGCATCGCAGTAGTAACGGCACTTTCTATGCACACTCCATAGATTTTAATGCAATTTTCTAAGGATTTTATATGTTTTTATTTCGCTGTTGTCATTGTCACAGCTGCCAAAGCCTTTGTTCTTTGTTGCTTGCGTAGAGGAAACAGGTCCGATTCCATAGCGACGACCGCTCGCCGCTTCGTTGAGTTTGGCTGAGTTTGCTGTTGGGTTTGTTTTTCGGGGTTTGTTTACTTGTTTGGACCACCATGGTATCCGTTTGCAAGAGATTCCTTCTTTCTTTCCTTCTTTCTTGCTCAAGCGCTCAATATTTCTCCCTTTTGGCACTCAATTGTCCTTCAGCGCACTTTTGCGGTTTGTTGCGGCTTCTCTACTGGCTCTTTCTTTTTTTTTCCTTTCTTTCTTTTTTTGTGGTTGGTGCTGTAAAATATAATGCCTTTGTTTGTTCGCGCAATAAAAAATGATTACTTTAATTTCCGTGAACAGAAAAAAAAAAGCAAAAATCCCACATCTAACATGAGAAATTGCTGTCATTGTGACACTTTCTAGTTTTCGACCATTGGACATAAATTGGAGCAATAAATGCATTTAGCTATGCAAAATTTTGGTTGTTAAATGCTTAAGTTCAATGTTTTAGGTAAATAATCTAGTTTACTTTGAGCCCTGAGAGTATTTCACTTAACATTCTGCTTTCAATTTACTTTATTTTTTTTGCTTTCCAACAAACAATCAGAAAAATATGTCTGTCGGTTGCAAAAATATAACTTTTCTTTTCACACTTCTGTCTTGCATTGTCCTTTTTGGGGTCCTGCTGCTCTCAGGCTTTTTCTAGATGCCCTGCAAATGTTTTGTGTCAAACCGCATGGGCCAAAAACAGAAGTCATGCCCAGGCTGAGGATTGTGGCTTTATCACACTCCCTGGTTCCCTCTCAACCCTTTCACGCTGTTTTTTTTTTCATTCTCTCGTTGCTGCTGCTTAGCGAAAAGTTTATGGACCAAATTGTTTTCACCTGCTGTCCCAAATTTATAGCAACTCTCGCCTGGCCTTTATTTTTATTTGTATAATCCTTTCGCTTATGGCAAGCCCCCGTCAGCAGCCACGCCCTTCCCCCTGCAACGCCGCCAGCAGCACATTTGCACATGACAGAAACCAGGCATTGGAATTTGCGAGCCCGCCACTTGGATTAGTCGAAAGACAAAAACCAACCCAACCGAATTCTCAGCTTTCTCACCTTCCCCGTCTCTCTCTCTGTCTCTTTCGCTCCTTTTCGAGCTATGCAAACATACATTTCTTTCCATGCACAGTGGTTGAAAAGTTGAGTCGGTCGTTTGAAAGCATCCTTCGCGGAATTTTTAATGGTCATTTCTTGTACTTTGCATAATGCGTTGGTTTGCCCAATTTTTATGAGTTTTGGTGGCCAGCGGGCCGAGTTTACGGTCATAATGGCCAAAACACTTGTTGTGTCCGCAAGTTGCAAGCCCCTCCCCACCTCCCACCTCCCACTCCCTCTCAATTCTGATGAATTGGCGCTAGGGAAAATACATTTTTCAATGCCCCACATTAAACGACCAGAAATTATATTAAATTTGCCACAAAATTCGGCTGCATAAAAATGTTGTAAATATTTTTATGCCAGCATTAATATGCAACGTCAACCACTGTATTTGCCACCGGCTGTGTGTGTGGAGGGGTGGGGCTCGGTGGGTGTCGCTGTCGCTGCTAATACCACCGCTAATAAAATCTTACTGCCTTAGCAGCGCAGAGCCATGAAGCACAGCTGTGTGCAGTCATTTTTACTGCTGCAGTTGGGAAATGGCAATGCCGAAAGGCAAAAGACGATGAAAACGATAGCCAAAAGGCCAAAAGGGAATTGCGCGAAGCTCTGAACGCCAACACTTTTCTGTCTCTAGGTGTTTGTCATCGTTGTTGTTGTTGTTGTTCAAAAGATTGCAATGAATGGCAACGGTCTAGTTCTATAACACTTAGCTTATTGTTCGATTTATGATAAACTCAAACTTAGACGATTCTCATAACAAATTTTGTATAGCTAAAAAGATAGCACAGGTTAATGTCTATATAACGAATCTTCAGATCTTTCAAAGAAGCAAAGTAATAAAATGCAAAAGTGAAAGTCAGTAAATTGTTCGTTTTAATAAGAAAACAAATTCCCATTATCAATCCCAAAAAAAAAGTGTCTAACAACTTTATTCTAACTGTTAATATGTTTATTTGTTTTTCTAAATACTCGATGAACAATTTGTGCACTCACTTTTTATATCTCTTATACTATCATGTATATCTGCAATCTTAAAGTAATTTGTTCAGAAGCAAGTTTAATGGGTAATTTGATGCATATTTTTATACAGATGTAACTAAGCTTGAATCTCTTGATTATATCGTACTCGAAATATGTATATATATACAAGGACATATAGATAGGTAAGTGTGTCACCTGAGGCAAAAGAATCTGCCGATTATGAGCATCTGGTTAATAGCATTTTGACATGTCCTTTTTATCCTGTTTATGTGTGTGCGTGTGTGTGTCGTTGTCGTTGTTGGCTGATCTACCGTTTCATTTAAATACAAATTAAAAGATGACAACGTTGCCTTCGTTTTTGCGTTCGTTGCTGTTGCTGTTGCTGTTACCACTTAACGTTTACATCTAATGAAACTTTATGACAACCACTTGGCCGAAGGGGCACACACAGCTCACAAGAGAAACAACAGACGCAGAGAGAGAGTGCCACACCTTTAAGTGGATGCTCGCCTTACCCTCCCCTCCCCACTCCTCTTAGCAAAACTTGGTTTTTTACCTGTACGCGGCTTTTTTTTCACTAATTTGCCAAGCAATTTACATAAAGGCCGCGCTGCCAAAGTTGTTAGCCAAAGTAATTTCTGCATATATTTCGATGGTCAAAAAACTGAAAATGACCAACAATCAGAGAGAGAGAGAGAGAGAGCGAGAGAGTGAGAGTGAGAGAGGAGAAAATATTCAGGCCTTTTTGCCCATAACTTGATTAAATTAGAGCTCAAATCGTGGGCTTATAAGGGTCGCGGGGTTTGGTAAGATGGGGGAGGAGGAGGAGGAGGGTTAGGTCTAATGACAGTCAGCTGCGTTTTACTGCTTTTCCGCACAGTCGATGCTTTTCCGAGTTGATTTCCCGTACTCGGAAAGCTGTAGTATTTTGGCTTTGCATTTTTGAATTTTCGAGTCATAATTCGAAGATTTATTTATTCACTTATGCATAAAATGCTCAACAAAATCCGCATAATTACCAACAATGGCCAAAACTAACTGACTGACTGACTGACAGCCAAGCAAAAGGCAAATGCAATAAACAGACAGCAAAAGAGAGAATTTAGATTTTTGCCTTGTCAGTTTCTCTTCTCATGCGAGGTAAAATAATACTTTAAGTAAAATAATAACAATATGAATGCGATTTTAACATAGAACTGACAATTGTTCAATTCTGTGATTCTGAAGAAAAAGAAAGAAGAAGCAACTGACTTTTTTTAGACAGCAGCAAAACAAATGGGCGTGGCAGGGGGTGAAAGGTATACGAATGTTACAAAAATAATATGAAAATGACAAGGAAAGATGTGTTAACTGTCCAATATAATTTCAGAACTAAGTAAATAACACATAAATAGATTCATGCTATTTGATTATTTATGTATCGTATAAGAGCTTAGTTTATGAATTAAATGTATTGTGGTGGTAAATTGAGGTGCGCTTCTAATTGTTTTAAGTTGAACTGGTAACAGATTATGGAAATTCTTAGAAAATCAACTGTTCTGTTGTTAAATTAATTCGTTTATTTATACGAAATCCTTGTAAGACCTTATCGCATGAAGCAATTGGCCAAATCCAAGATCTAAATAAATCTAAATGGAAGTGCATTATGATTGTACCGTTACTATATACTCAAATAAAATGTTAAGCATTTTAAATGCTTAACTTTTTGATTGCGAATTCAACGTGGATGCCGGCTTAGCCGGCTTTGGGAATTGAAACTAGTTTAATCCCTAAAATGAAACCACTCGTTTCCCCTCCGTTTTTGGCCATTAAACACGTCAATAATCTGACGCGCTGTGGAAACAAAGTTGTCATCAACAAACCGGGACAAACGGCAATGGCAAATGGCAAATGGCAACCGGTGTGGCCCCAGCTAACAATTAACAATTAAAACCCCAAACAGCACAACTCAATTTTAGACTACAGACAAAGGCATACATAGTACATGCATATAAAAGATAGCTGACTTCGATAGGAAACCGCAACAGCAAGGATGAAACAAATAGTAGAAGAAGAAGCAGTAACAACAATAATGGCCACTGTAAGGCGAGGAGCGGTGGCAAGTAGAAGTTTTGCGCACTTACAACTAAAAACTTGTTACGTATTTAATTGCAATTAAAAAGTTATTTGTAGTTACGAATGCTGCGTTCTTGTTGTTGTTGTTGCTGCTGCTGTTGCCATTATTATTGTTGTTGTTGTTGCTGGCAGTGCTGCCAAATTGTCCTTACCATAACAGAAAAAGAGAGACAGAGAGAGAGAGCAGCAACAAAGATGAAGTCATTACGCAAGCCCAACCCAAAATTGGCGCTTAGCAGCCAAAAGGGTTTTTTGCGCTTAATGAGTTTGATGTGTGCGGTAAATGGTGGGGTAGATGGAGGGGGATGGCGGAGGAATATTTAGGACGGTAACCTTAGCCAAATCCCAAAGCACAAAGCATTCGATATAGCTCGAGACTTAGATTAGAAGGCGATAACACTCATTAGAGTTTTGGCGATTTTGGCAAAAACTTTGACCATAACAATTGGCCATGAACGCAATTGGCCAAAAGAAACTCGCAGCTACTACTTTTAAGCAAGGAATGGCTGGTACAGTCAAATCTCTTTGTGTTTGCATCAAATTTCAAACAATTCGGATAAAAGCTTATTTTTGAGTTCACAATTTCAAAGCTTGCTTGCTGCTAAGGCGCCTCTTATTTCTAAGACTTTTGGTTAGGTAAGCAACAAATAAATTGTTAGGTAAGACACCGTTTAACTACCTGATATTTATAGTTACCTGGTCTTAAGAACTATCTGCTGCAACTTTACATTACTCTTACATTGAATCCTTCGATTGTATTGTTATTGATATGCTCGAACAGCTTAAATTGCATATGCACCAAAGCATGTTTATTCATAGCAATGAATTGAAATTTCATGATACCAAAGTTCTTTGCATAGCAACACAAATAAATAAAGAAAAAAAAAGAAATACAAAGAAATCCCCAATTGGATTAGTTAAAAGATACTTTTGAGAGTTTTGCTTGACAAGAGCAAAGCAAACAAAATTCAGTCAGCCATTGAGCTGAAATCACCTGCAGCGGATGACACAAACAACAAAAAAGAGGAGAAGAAAATGTGACCCGTTTGACTCTCGACTGTAGATTATAGATTGTTGTTGTTGGTGTAGTTGCTTTTCTGGCAGCTTTGCTCCCCCAAGCACAGACTGCACTTGCCCCCCCCCAATGTGGCGTCAATTGAGTTTAGTGTAAACGTGGAAGGGAAACGTAGAGAATGAAAATAAGAGGGTCTTAGCTGTGGCATTGAATAGCGTTAGTGACGCGTGTAAGCGGTAAATGAATTTATTTGGCTCATTTAGTTGCAGTTAATTTAATTTTATATTTATTGAGTTTGTTAAGCAATATTCGCAAAAAGTTGAAGCAAAACAAATAGCTTATTGCATTCGTTATTTATTGCTCTATGTATTTGAGATAAGTTTTTGCATGTTAAAACAAATGCAGACACATTTCGAGTAGGTAGTATTTTTGGGCATTTGGCCAGCGTTATTGTAATTTGCTTTGTTCTCTTTTCATGTGTATCGTTAAACTTTGCATATCCTTTAAAATCCACAACACTGTGCCTAATCATAGTGGACGTGTCTCAGTAATTTCGACAGCTTGAGTAAAATGTCTAATAGGCAGCTTAAGGGGCGTTCGTCCATTTCAAAATTGCAGTCCTTTCGACACCGCTTCCTTTGTGGCTTGTCGCGTGCCATCGACTCGAAACGTCTGGTTTCTGAACACTTTTCGGCATTTTGATGGTTGCCCAACACGACAACACATGGCCATGCATTCAAATTTGTTCAAATTCATTTCAATTACCGTCAATTTTCAATAATTTTTGCTCAAATTATATTCCATTAGCTCAATGCCAAAAAAAAAAGAGGACATAATTAAACAAAGCACGCAACAATTGTTGCTGGAATTGCAACAAAATACTTTATCTCTTTAACTATTTATTTAAGAGTTTTGCTCATTTTGCGAGCTAAAACTTTAACTCTTAAGGAAAATCAATTATTGGAGCATGGAAACATAAGTTAAATAATTCTTCACCTCTTTCAAGTTATCAAGCCCATCTTCATGAAGCATGGAAAAGCTTGCCAAAGAACAAAAAACCAAAGGAAAAAAAATATAAAATGATAAAGGAATCCAGCTAGAAAATCCAGCTACATTTAATTTTAAACTTTTCATGTGGCAACTTTTTGACTGCCGCCTCCTGCCTGCGTGCGGGGTAAGTTGGGGTTATTTAGGAGCTGGTTGGCAATGCATTAGCCGTTGCTGTATTTTATGTGAATATATATATATATACCGTTGAAAACGCGAAGCAGGTGGCAAATGTTACGAGTATGCGAGTGTGTTTTTGTAGTACAAAATGGGAAATAGAGGGTCGGGTATTGCCATCCGGCTTGGCTCTTATGAATTTCACATGCTTAAGCCGCAAACTTATGTGCGCGCACAGCTTGAAATCCACGCGCACGTAAACTAAACTCCAACTAAACCAAAACTCACATTTCTGCCTCGTATCTATTGCCCTGAACTTTTGCTTTTCAACGTCCTCATCCACATCCACATCCAAGTATGCGTTCGCATCCTCATCCTTGTTGTCGTCGCCACAGCTGCATTTCGGCTTTGCCATGTTACCAGGGCTTAGGCGGCAGTGCTCAGGTTGTTGGAACTCTGCGCCGAAAGCTCGGAAGTCGAAGGGGCATCGTGTGCCAAGTCATTGAGCAATTGACTGCCATCGCGTAGACGTTTTGCATTGCCGTAAGCTCGACTTTCTCATATATTCATATCTTGTGACACTGTTAAACGAAAAGTTGTTTGACTGCACTGCGCTCAGCGGGAGGCAAACGTCGTTACAAGTGAACTTTTGACTTACTCTGGCGTACACAAATTATATTATGTTTTGATAGATGCGTGACGTCATTAACTTACGAAAACACAATTAATATATCAACATGGAATTTAAGATCCATTCATTAAAAAACGAATAATTTTCTTTGAGTTTCAAGACAAAAATCATCGAGAAAAAAGTCAATAAACACCCAAAAAACAAAAACAATTATCCATAATCAAGCAAAGCATTTCAAGAAAAAACGTAGATCAGATTTGCAAACAGGGTGATCAATATAATATAAAATATATGCAGAATGCACTCACCGTTAGCAGCAACAACACAGACACAGTTCAATGCAATGCTCTCACTCACTCTCTCTCTCTCTCTCTCTATCTCTCTCTCTCTCTTTTCACTGAGCACTTTGACAAAAACAAAAAAAAACCTCACACCCACACACAACATTAATTAAATGAGATGCTCTCATCTTTCTTTTCTATATACATATTTATTTTATTTTCACTGCATTTCACACACAAGAAAAAAATAAAAACAAAATCCAGCAATTAATACTATTTTCAATGCTTCGCTTATTATGGAGATTTTCAGCGCGCTAAACGCAACAACAACAAATTTCTATGAGCGCGGAGAGGATAATTCGCTCTCTTTAATTTTTTCACGACCCGGCAAAGCAGCAAGAAATTGGCGCGCGTTTGCCAATTTTTCATTTGCCTAAAAACACTTTAAAAAGCAAATACACGGCGATTGTATAATGTTACAAATACTTTACGTATGTTCAGTGCTTTATTTAAACACAATTTGACTATTAATATGGAGCGTATCAATTTTAATTACATAAATAAACGGACGATAAGCTCCTAGCGATGTAAAGACGCGCAAAGTTCCAGGCCAACTGCCTGTGTGGAGAAAGTCGAACAAGAAGATTTTGTAGACTTGTGGAAGTTAACGATCGCTCTCTTTAAGTTGGAGCAGGACTGTTCGTTTTATGTCTCTATTCACGAAGTTGATGTACATTCGTGTGCAGCAACAACTGAATAGGCAAACATTTTTGTTTTTGTTATGTTTGTATTTTACTATTGCCATTTCAATTTTGCAAGCGCTGGTCATTCATGCTCTTTTACATTTTTGAGTCTATAGTTCACTTGTCGAAGACACAGACAAAGAAAACATATCAAAAATAACAAAAATCTCGACAGCAGCACTGTAAACAAGGCACATGCACACAAATACTAACACATTTTTACCTTTCTTGGTTGTCGCTGGCATGATACAATTATACAAGGTAGTCCACTCGGCAAAACATAGTCCCTTATAAGTGCGAGTGAAAGAGCGTTGAAAGCGTGCAAAGTGAGTGTGAGTGAAACGGCTAAACAGTGCGTCGATAACCCAGTTCGACAAGCAGGCACGCACTGAAATAGGGACCAAACCGATGACTTCTGCAGCCGAGTGGACTACCTTGTAATTGTATCATGGTCGCTGGCCCGCCGCTTGTCGTACAATTGATGGGCCGCTGAGCGAAAGGGCACCTGAAGTAAAAGCGGCAGCACATGCTATCTGCTATCGCGCTCGCTCACACTTATTGCTAACTGCTTTTGTTATTCTCTATACCATTCGAAAACAGCACAAGCAAAGGCAAACTACAGTTATTGCCTAACTCGGATGCTTGTGATGGGATTTTAAGGCACGACACATTATTCGTTAAAAATGTAATTTTTTAAGTTTGTTTCGTGCTGCATTGGTTAAATTTCTGTTAACTTTTACGTTTAATCAAACAGACATTATTATCTAGTAAAATAATAATACAATAAAAAATATATAAGTGCTGGCAAATGTCTGTAGTGTAAACTGTAGAGTTAAGTCTCGAAATCATCCAACAATTGTTGGTCCTCGTCTTGCTCACTAGCAGCGAATCGCTGGTAGTTGTAGATGGAGACCAGCCTGTGTGTCTGCTTCACAAGAGCGCCCAGTTCGAGTAAAATTGGCTCCTCATTTAACAGCAACTTAGATACACGCAAATAGTTCGTTTCGCTTGTAACTGCTTCAAAATTAGTTTTGAAATCATGTAAAAATTTAAAAAGCAATTTGTGCTGTTTAACTATCTCGATTGTTTGAGGATAGGTAAGAAAATCATCGTCTGCTTTATCTATTTTAGGATTACTGTCATTTTTGTGCTCCAAAGTTTGGCTTCTGTCAATATCGGGCGAACAATCCGAATCAATATCAGGCAAACAATCCGAATAAGAAGAAGCGCTCGACGTTCTTGACACGTCTTCATTGCTTGTTATTAAGTTCCGTGCATAGCAGTAATGCTCTGGAGATACTGCATCTCTCGCTATCAATTCCTTGACACGATCCGCATATCGAAGCGTATTGAGCGTGTTCTCCACGGAGCTCATTCCCGGCGAGATCATGGCTATCATACACAACCTGTTCTTTTCGCCCCCGATAAATGAATCTCGTAGCACCTGAGTCAACTTGGAGCCTCGAAATGGCAGATGGCTCGAGCGGCGACTCAATGCTCGAATGCACTCTTTCAAAGCCAGCAGCGACTTATTGATGGCGGCGCCCTCGCGACGTGTCTGTAAATCCGACGTCTGTGTATCCGCTCCACGTTCATTGCCAGCCAAATCGACAAAGGAGCACTTGCCACGCGGCTCTCGCTGGCCCGGCATAACTAGAGCTATCTGGAAGACGGCATGCGAACGCGAGGACTTCGTGTTAACGGCCGTCTGACCTGAGGTACGTGCTCGATTACCAAACTCAATGAGCCTTAAAACATCATCCACCTTGGCAACGGGCGTTTTGGTCAAATCGCATATGACCACCTGCTGGCTGCCATCTTCTAGTACACGCAGCATTGGCTTTTCTTTCAAAAGCAGATCGTAAACCTATTTGAATTGATCGAAGATACACACAGTTTTAAGCCTTTTCAAAGATGGACAAAACTATCGATAGCTTTATACAATAGTTCTGGCGATTATTTTCAATAATCGTTGTGTTAAAGTTGCCCACCACTGATTTAAATTGTGGTGTCAGCTATCGATAGACATTGTAGCTGTATCGATGTTCGTGAATTTGCATATGTAAATGCAATTGGGAATACTATTGTTATTCAATTAGCTTACCTTACTGCCATAGATCTCAAAGTAGCTGCAGGTAACAGCAGCACGAAGTTTACGATATTTGGGCAAGGCCAAGAAGGTAAACACATCACGAGCGGCCATCGCATAAATGCCCGATGTGTAGTCCTGTGTCTTGCCAGTAAACTCGCCGGCCATGGTGTGTGTCTTGCCGCTGCCCGTCTGGCCATAGGCAAAGCACGTAGCATTGCCGCCATCGAACATGGTGCGAATTAGAGGGCCAGCCGTGTGCTCATATACCAAAGTGTTGTTGCAATGCTCATCGAATGTGTAGTCAAAGCGATAGTTGTGATGGTCCAGGAACTTGGTCAAATCCACCTTGGTACGCAGCTCGTGCACAATCAGCGAATCACGGCTGGGCACCGATATGATATCAACCGTCTTCGCTCGCAACTCGCGTTCACTCATTGGACGCTTGCGCACACAGACGGTGATCTGTTGGACGCGAGCACCGCGCGGACTTAGCTGACGCAACGGATGAAACTTTAG
This sequence comes from Scaptomyza flava, assembly GCA_030179655.1. Taxonomy (NCBI): domain Eukaryota; kingdom Metazoa; phylum Arthropoda; class Insecta; order Diptera; family Drosophilidae; genus Scaptomyza; species Scaptomyza flava. The sequence goes on from JARNME010000029.1 coordinate 11,531,151, forward strand.
CCGTTCACGGCAGTCTCGCACCATAATAGCCTCCTCCCAGTTGGGATTGCTTGGATCCTTGCACATCAGGTTCCATTTCTCCTGACGCAGCGCATCCTGCATTACACGTCGCTCCTGCCGCTGCGTTTTAAGGCGTTCCACCTCGCGGACAACGCTCGAAACGGGGCGCGGCGTGGGCTGTGTAGTACTGACGGGATACAACGATCTGGTGGATGTATTACCGAGCATGTTACTAGCCGTCGGCGGCTTGAATTGCCTGCTTGTTTCAGCCTTTTCGGCAATCTCATCGCGTCTATTGTTCATCTTCTTGCGATACATATTGAAATTGCGTTGAAGGCGCGCCTTTATGTCATTCCTTGAACTCATTGTTTTCTCTGGTTTGGTTTTTACCGTAAGTGCATTAAGCTCCAACACCGCACTCCAGGGTATTTCCTTGCCTCTGACGTTGTTGCCCTCAGCCCACTCAACTTGTACGATTTTGCGCTCGATATTATTCCGGCCGATTGTAGCTGTTTGAATGCATCCGTCGGAGCGCCTTATTTTGATCTTATCGCCAATTGACAATTCTTCCATATATCGGCGAGTCGCCAGTGTCCTAAAATAGTGACTGTTTTTAAATAAAAAAATATGTTTTTTTGTGGCAAAATTCAAAAAGTTGTAAGGTTTAAGTCTGTCAACCGAGTGCTGTGCTGAGGCGTACTTTCTAACTTTTAATGTCTATGTTTATGGCAATCCATGCAACGCAATCTTGTTCCAATTAAACAATGGCTGTAAAAGATGTTTAACCTTGAACTTACCAACAATCTTCACTGACTTTTAAATGTTTAGTTTTTATGTGATGAAATTCCTGGAGATCAGAAGATGTGTTGTATGATTGATGTACGTACGTAAAGAGTTTTCTATATATATGTATTGTGAAAACAGATTTTCCATTTGCATCGCCTACTTAAAGAAATGTGTGTGCTTCTCAGAATTATCTAGTTTGTTATCGAAATGAAAGACAATCGAAGTCGCACAATCTGTTCCGATAGTAGAAACCTCGACGAAAATGATTTATAATATTTTATGATCTTCCACACTTGATTATAACTAAAGCTAAGCATCCAATTTACAAGATTTTTAAGTGTCACTCAAAAGCTTGTTCGCCATTAAATTAAACAAAAGTTTTCACTTGAGCATGCCACACACAGAACGACACTTACACGTCTTGTGCGGCCCATCATTATTTTTTGATTTTACTATGCAAAAGGATTCTCGGGACAAAGTTGGCGTCAAGTTATGTATGTAGTAGAACTACTTGGCCCGCATTGGGCTGACTGGCAACAAATACAACTTCCAGACGACATCACCTTTCCCCATAAGTTTGTTAAAGTTGATGGCAAGCAATTTTCCGGTGCTTACCAGATACAGATGCAGATCAGATACGACTGCAGCTGGCATCGGCATCGGCATCTGCATCTTGGGGGAGAATGCAAATGCCGTAGGCGAAACTCTTAAAAGTTTAGTTTTAATTAAAGGAAATTTGCGTGCATGGCACTTGATTTGTAGTGTTTCCGAGCTAGAAAGGGGAAGGCATTGGTGTGGGGGTAACCCTCATAAAAAATATAAATATATAATTGAAATTCTAAATTGCAATTGCCGCAAGCGGCTGCTGCTCCTAATGCTGATGCAGTTGCGAATGCGGGCGGCGTGGCTGTCTGTATTTGGTCTAAGCCTTCAACTACTTATTTCTTCCTCCCGCTCCCTCCCTCCTTTCTCTCTCAGCCAACACGTTGCTGTTCTTCGTAATTAGAAGCAAATGCAAATTTACACGTCGAAAGTGTGTTGGCGATGACGGAAGTCATTGAAAGCGCCGATGCGTTCACATAGGCATTGTGGCGGTGTGTGGTTGGAGCAGCGGTAAGCAAGGGTATCGAGGGGAAAAGGGTTACCTGCTGGCTGGAAGTTAGCAGCAGGCAACTCTGCCATGTGTGTGGGATACATATAATGAGAAAAGTTTTCGAGGTGTCTGAACGGTAGCAGGATGTGTTGATAGGTCGCCTTATCCAAGGCATCGCGGTAGATTTATACTAATATAGTTCCAACTCATGTGTTTAAATAACTGATTTGGGAATGGAATACAATCTTGTGTCAATTTGGTATAATATTGGGATTTTTAGATATATTTGTACTTTAAGAGCTCTTTAGAGCAAACAAATTTAAGAACAAATTTACATTGACATTTATAGACTTTGTTCCGGTTTTTTGTGCTTAATTTTTATATGCTACTTCGTGCACTTAATTCACGTTAAATTAATTACTACAAAGCTATTTATCAACTCTGGCAAGATAAACGGCAGATAAAACCCGCGACGTTTGTGGACGTTTGATAAATCGTCGAGTTTGTGGCATGAGTGGATGTTTGCCATGTGGAGTGGAATGGGGCTTGTGGCAGAGCTCAAGAGTTAATTTAGTGTATTAAAAGTAGCCGCAATAAGTTGTAATGGGCATTGTGATAGACATCAGTTAGGGGGCTTTCAAGTGTAAAATGTTCGAAATGTTCTGGTTTGGGCGAATGGTTGATTTGGGGAAATGGAAAATGAAAATGGAAGTGTCATTTGAACTTTAACTCAACTTTTACAACTGATGGGCAACAAGTGGAAACAAATGGGACTGTAAAAGTAATTAAAATTGCCCATCCTCTTGTCTTTATAATTTTCCGTCGCATGGCATCATACTATGTACTGCAAATCGGATAACGGATGTGCTCGAACAAAAGTTACATATTTGCCTAAAACACATTTCTGTAACTTGCCTTGTTAGCGCGGCCTATAACGGTAATACACTTGAGTGATTCAAAATGATTAGAAAGCCGCTCTCAAATATGTATATGCTCCTTGTCCTTGTTGCCCTATTGATGTCGTTGCCACTTAGATGGATTTCTTTCGCGAGGCAACGCTTAATACAACCGCAAGTAAATGAGTTCTGATATTGACATGAATTATGCGCCTCGCTGCACCAAACAAATACGGGGCGTTAGGCTTACCCTATATGTATGACTTGAGCATGTATGTACTTATCAATGTATGAGTTGGTACACAGATAAGCCTAAGTATGTATGCATGTATGTGTTGTTGCTTTTTAAATTGAGTACTCGATTTTAATGGGTCGACTCTTGTTTGATGTCGCAATGAATAATCAGATCAATTATTTTAATTTGTATTACCTAAAAATAGCTGGTAAATTTAAAAAATGTAATTATCTTGGTTACAGAACTGATGAGAGTTTTTAGGTATTTTAAATATGGGACTGTTAATGCAACATAATAAATGATTGTATGAAATTGACAAATTATTGTTGAAATAATTAAATCTACAACTGTTTTGCGCCCTCTATCGGAAAGCCGCGCAGTTAAATATAGGTACAGCAAGCAAGCAGCTTAAGCACTGCTTGCTTTGAAAAAAAACTGCTTGATTGAAAACACTGCTTTATTAGCTTAAGTATTGTTAATTTTATTTAAAAGCTGTCTAGTAGGACAATAATTCAATTCTTGTACTAAACTTGGTGGTTGGGGAAGGATGTTGGGGTATTGGGAAAATCTTCCATCGAGATGTCAAGTTGATGCGTTCTTCGAAGCAGCACAAAAAGTCAAAGCCGACTACCAAATTAAAAACTTTATAGTAAAATTTGTCTTATTTAAATTTCATTCCACGTAAAGTTTAAACATAAAACAATTATATTATGTTGTCTTTGTATATTTATGTTTTAAGTAACAACATAAACAAATTAACATATCTTACCGACTCTTCTATAGCTCTGTTGTTGCCACGCCCCAGTATTTGCGCATACGACTTTCATGCTCATTGAAGCCATCCTCGTCCAGCTCCTCTTCGTCCAAAATATTGTGATCCCTTTCCTGGGTAACAGGAAAATCATATTCCAAATTACAAGGCATTCGCCGCTGCAATGATCCAAAGTAGGCGGCATGGGGTCCACCACCCAATTTGGCATAGGCATCCCGGGTCTTTGCATCAAACAGATTGTAGCCATAGCTGGGCGACTGCTGGAAGGAGCGCATGCTGCCAAAATGTTCGGTGGGTAGCTGCTTCATCTGCTGATAGGCGCCCAGAGGCTGTGGCAATTGTGGAGTGCTGCTCGAGATGAACTTGTTGGTCACATTTCGAATTAGATTCGACTTCAGATCATTGCAATCGGCTGCGGTGAGTTTGGCTGCAGGCAGCCGCTGCTTCGTGAACGACTTGGATATTGTGTTGAGCTCCTTGTCAAAGAGCAGCTGCGTGTTTTGCTCCAGCATATATTCCCAGCATTTGAATTGCTCCTCAGACAGCACTGACTCCGTCTCGTCCAGCATTTCCAGCTGCTGCTCCTCCTGCAGCACTCGAGCATGCGCCAAAATGAACTCATCCTTGGCCACAGCAATCACTGGACTTCCATCGAACTCTTTGCCCAACAGCTCCGAATTGCTTTGACCACTCGGCGAACTGCGACCAACGAGCAGCTCCTGTTCCAAATTGCGATGCCGACAGGCATTGCTACGATCACAACAGGTGCGCTTGCTCACAAATAAACTGGGTGTTTGAGATGGGGAGACCAACGTCGGTTTCTTTCGCACACTTTGCTTAAGCTCACGTATCAGATGATCCACATCGGTGCTGAGGTGACTTAAGCGTACCACAATCACACTGAGGTTCGCTGTGGCGCCAAAGCTTTGTGCGATCTCCAATAAACGTTTGGCCGCCAGCAGCGCATTCTTCTCCTTGCGTATCTCTCGAGCCGCACGTCCAATGTCCATGACGGACCACAGTTGATCATTGCCCAATACAAGGTACTCATCGTCATTGCTTAGCATGATCTTCGCGGGCGACAAAAACGGAGAAATTTAATAGGAACATTTGGAGTAATAATATATACATAAAACAAACTTATAGAAATGCTTTCCATACCATTTCCATAGAATTTCTTACCTCCAGCAGCTGTGGATCGCGCAGAGTTTGGGTTGGAGTCCGCTTATGGCTGCCGCAATGCGTTTCCTGCTCTGTCAGACGCAGATGGGTTGTGCGTCGCACCAGATACGCATCAAAGAATCCGGTGTAAACCAAACGAAGGACATAACGTTTCGATTTGAGTGCTCGCACCTTTGTAGGCTGACGCAGCAGATGGAAGAGTGTGGCACTGCGCAGGCATCCGCCGCACTGCCGCTGTGCCGACAACAGTGTATACTTTAGATAGTCGTTTAAAGGCGACTCCTTCAAGGTCTGTTCCTGCTTCAAGAGACTGGGCACCAGTTGTGTCATCTTTTGTACCAGACGCACATCGCTCTCCGACTCAAACATGCCGAACAGCGCTTCATCCGCATTGTTAAAGTTTCCCGAACGCAGCTGACTCACAAGCAGTTTGCGCTGGTTTCCGGGCGACTCGGCAAAGCCCAGTGACCAGGGCAGAGCTTTGGTCTTGTCCAGAGATTTGTTAAAGTCGCTTAGTGGACGTCTTGTGCTAGTGGGCAGGGCGGCTCGATTGTTGCCAGAGACATCAACTAGGCTCCAAACACGTTGGCTTTGCGTCTGACACAACTTCAGCTGTTGCTCATCCACTTGCAGCTGCAGATTGCCAGATAGATCCAAGTACTTGAGATTGCGCGATGGTACCAAGGACAAAAGATTAATGCGATCCAAATGATTGTGCGCCAAATCCAGTATCTTTAACTTGCTCAACTTGGCCAGCTGAGGTGTGCTCAACAGCAGATTATTGCAGCAGCGAAGCACCTTAAGCTGACTCAAGTTGGACACCTGATCCGGCAGCTGCTGCAGCATGTTGCCCGACAGCACCAGCACCTCCAGTTCGGGCCAGTTGCGCACACATTCCGCGGGCAGCACACCAATGCGATTGTGTGCAAGGCGCAACACTTTCAAACGGCCCGCATGCAACAGTGGCTCAAATATGTTATCGTTCAGTTGATTAGCCGTCAAGCTGAGGCTCTCCAGTGCGGCATTGTTGTTCTGTTCGTAGCGTGGCAGTTGGGTTAGTCGATTGCATGAGGCGTTCAATGTGCTCAACTGCGAGTTGGTTACACTGAAAAAGTTCTCCGGCAATCGTTGCAGCTCGTTGCTTTGCAGCTGCAGCTGCGTCACGCTGCTAAATGCCTCCGGCAGATGGTCAAGTTGCTGGAGTGCATTGTAGGCGAGATTGAGCGACTGCAGGCATTTGATACGATAGTTTCTCAACAGCTCCTTGATCTGAGTCAGGTTATTGTGGGCTGCAGAGAGTGTGCTCAATGCCGCACAGCCGCCAATCCATTGCGGCAACGTGCTAAAATAGTTATCCGAGATTTCAATGTGCAGCAACTTCAAAGGCACTGAATTCGATATCGAGATGCTCTGCAAACCTTTCAAAAATAGAATAAAATCGTATAAGAATAATAGAAAAAAACAAGTTGGAGGGCTCTTCTCGTTCTTCTAGGAGAATTTTATCGGACAGCGTACAGACAATAAGACAGGCGGACATGGCTATAATGACTCGGCTGTTGATGAGTTCTCAATATATATAATGTTTTGACCAACTTAAGAAGAGACAATAAGACAGACAATAGTATAGTTACATAAGCTAAGACATATGTATAATAGCCACAATATAATTCTTATCTCCATTTGCCTCAAAAATATTCTCCGTTACTTACAGTTGTGATCCGCTACGAGTGTCTGCAGATTGGTGCCATTTATAATGAGCTCAATTAACTTGTTGCGACTGCATTTCAATGTTTCCAGTCGCGCCAAGGTACTCAGATCCAATACCTCCATTTCATTTTCGCACACCTCCAATTGTGTCAAATACTAAAAAAAAAAAGAAACAAAAGAAGAAACAACATTTTCTATATATGTTGTTACCAATTATTTAGTATAGGTTATGCTTACATTGTAATTGCCAATCAAAATGCTTCCGCACAATTGGTTGCCCTTCAGGCTGAGTTTCTTAAGTGGGGGACTGTCATTTGGACTTCCTTCTGTCTTTTGGCCAACGATGGAGGCGTGTTTAATGGCCAACTCAGAGTCACTTTTGATATTGTTGCTGTTGTTGTTATTGTTCTTATTGTTTTTGTTGTTGTTGTTGTGCTCGTTGCCATTACTGGCCGTAACTTTTAATTTCGATTTGTTTACCTCCGTCGTTTTCTTTACGGCCTTAAGCATTGTTTTTGTCTAGTATGTTTTCGTTTTCCCTTAACACTCGACGTTGTAGGCGGAGAAGAGGTCCGAAAGGTAACAGCTTACCACACTGATGCATGCATGAACGAACACGCTCAGCCAAAACGGCCAAAAACTTGCTTCATATTCAGGCAAAATTGATGTTAACACAAAATTATGGAGTGTTCCTCATGGAAATATTAAAAAAAAAAAAATTTTTTGATTATTGTAACCGAAATATAATGTTTCCTCTATAAGCCAATAGATTTGTTAATCAATTATTTAAACTGTTATAATTGCGGGTATTTATAATACTATGTATATCTTGAATCTTCTTCTTGAAACAAAACAATCTACACCGGATCCAGGTCTATGCACAACTGAAGACTGCTTGCCGTTACAACAAGCCAAAACTGATACGCTTGAGAGAACGCCACGGTTGCTTTTGCTCTTCTTATATATTGCTCCCCCCAAAATGTGCATATGTATGTGTACGAATCGTTGCAATACTAATACGATGGATCTAAGCTGTGTTTGTGCCATACGAGATCTCTGGCGCAACCATTATTTCTGCCTTTTATCCAACTAAGTTTAAGAAATAAAATACAGTACACATTCCATATAATCAACTATGAAGATAGAAGAGCGACTTTAAAGTCAGAGTAAGAATCATTAAGGATACTTCTAAAACTACTGATCAGTTCTTGAGAACCATCTTTCACCCTACTGCTAGTACTTAGCATTACATAATCGTATAACAGAATATAAAATTTCTCCAATAACAAATCAAGAATATTGATTGTTGAATTTAACCCATAGAAAATAAATAATTAAAATACTTTTTACAATAAAATCAAAATATATACAATGTATAGCATCTGCATTATGGAGTAAAGTCTAACTTAATTTAAACTAATTTGGTATTGCCAAATACTTAATTGATATCTTTAACTGTCATCTTAAGCTTCCACTTTTTTTTTAATTGGACGAACCAAGGTGATGCTTTGCTGTTCAACAAGAGGTATGCAAATTGAAAGCGCACTCTGAATGGGGTTCAGAGTAAATGCTCTCGAGAGAGCTCAAGATTTGTACTCACCACGCACTGGTTATCTCGAAATACTTATACATAATTATGGTGTTTACAAATTAAGTATTGTACATTTTTTTTAGCAATGAAATGTTTTACTGGCTGAAGTTTGTTGGGGTATAATGAAAACAGTTGTTTTGTAGCTTTGTGTTTTTTTACACGAATTTATGAAACAATTTGGTTTTTATTTTTCACTGAAATATAATAATCGTTTGTCATGCACTTACGCATTAGCAGAAACTCTTTAATAATGTATTTCATTTGATTTCAATATTGTTTTTTGTATTTTGCTATTTTTTTTTTTCTTTCTTTTTTATTTCGCTTTTAAAAGTTTTTGCATTCATAAAAAAGTTAACAACGTTTTTACAGAACGTAACTAAAAAAAAAAAAAAAATAATAATAATAAAAAACGCAATCATTTAAATTTTAACTGTGGTGGATTTTGGCGTGACTTTAACCATTGCATAAATCTCAACTTGGCCATATAATCATATATGTACATAAATTCATATATTTTTAATGTTTATTTATACGTAAGTATTGTTTTGCATTATGTATTTATGATGGTCAAGAACGACGTTGTATTAGGACGAAAAATAATTAAAATAAAGTATTTAATTGTATACATGATGAACGTCATATTGTTTCAGGATATATCATAATCTATATAATACAATGTAAAAACCAATGCTAAAATCTTATTAAACAAAGGAGCAGCAAAAAATAAATAATTACTAATAAGAAAAAATTAGTTATAATTAGATTAATAGTTAACGTTAACTAAGCACATTATCGCTCCATCTTTTTAGCTCTTACTCTCAATATTGAGTGAGTTTGTGTGCTACTACTCATTATTTTGTTTATACACATTTATTTTATTATTATGTTTTTTGTTTTTTTTTTTTTTTTTTTTGTGGTATTTGCTAACATTTTATTGTAATGCTACACTTTTGTTTTTGCTTATCTCTTCTTTTGCCTTAAATTATAGTTTTTCGTACAAATACGCACGCAATCGAATTTTTATACTTATTTTTTTTAAACTTTTTTTTTTATTTTATTTTGCCATATTCATGCGCTACATAAATTGCGTGAAGTCCTTCTGCTATCGTTTCTCTCATTTTAACAAATGTCATTCAATTTAAATAGTTTCTACATTTATTAGCTGCTTCTGCTAGTTAATTGTTTTTGTTTTTCGCGTGTCTATTTCTCATTTTGCATACAACTTAGAGGGTATAAATATTTATATAAATGGGGCGCATTACACATAGATATAATATTATATATGTATATAGTTATAACTACAAAATTTCCCTGTGGTGTGCAAGGTTTGTTATGTTTGATTTTTTTTTTTTTTTTTTAATAGGCGATTTGTTCTGGCTAACGCAATTTTGCAAAAATCTGGGCTTAAACAACTAAGAGACGTGGCTAAGGCGTGAAATTTGATTTCTCGCACTTTTACAAACGTTATAAATGTTATATTGTGTAAGTAGTTAGTAGAATTATAATAAGTGTTAATTAATGTATCAATTATTTATATATAATTTAAGTATATATAAGTATTTATTTATGTATATGTGTTTATATATATATGAGTATATATATATATATATGTTTATTATACATGGCTTATTTGCCCATGCTGGTCAATGCTGCAGTCACCGACGTTGGCGTCGTAGCCGCCACATTCTTGAGCATACTGCCCACATCCTTGTGTCCCTCGGAAACGACGCTGTCAATGCTAGTGCCACTGTTTGTTTGGCTATAATCCAACTTGTAGTTGGCACTGCGCGTCACATCCTCCATGGATGCCTCCTGGCAGTCCCGCCCGGTGTGCGTCTGTGAGCCGCAATTGTAGCAGGAGATGATCTTCTGGGGTACAGCACTGCTCGCACCAGTTATGGGGCATACACTTAACGTGTTGTATGGCGTTGTTGATGCCAACAATTGCTGCGACTGCTGCTGCTGCTGTTGTGACGTAGGTGTTTGCGTTTGCACTGTTACAGAATTCGTGCTAACTACGGGCGCTGTGCGGCCTATTTGACCGGCCGTTACAGCTGTAGGCGCCCCCGCGGGCGTCGCTGTAACTGGTACGGGCGGATATGCCGGAACGGGATGATATGCCGGATAGATCAGTTCACCGTTATGCGGCGGCGGCAATGCAAAACGAAATGAGCTGTGCAACGTGTGTGGCGGCGGCCCATGGTGTGCCTTTATCAACGTGGGCGGCTGACCACGCCCACTTGCCGTATGATATGGATATGTGGCTGCGTTGTAAGCTGTCGCAGGTTGTTGTTGTTGCTGCTGTTGTTGCTGTTGCTGCTGTTGTTGTTGAGGCTGCAGCAGCACCGTTGTCGTGGGCGCCGATGGACTAATGAGCAATGTCTGCTGTTGCTGTTGTAATGTCTGAGCATCGCTTGGATTGCTCGTCGTATAGATTTGCTGATAGCTCTTCTCCACACCATTGCGCCCATTTAAACGGTGCTGCAGACTAAGCTGCTGCTTACTAAGATGATGTTTTTGCTGCTGCTGCTGTTGTTGTTGCTGCTGCTGCTGTTGCTGATAATTAGGCACAATACCCACGGTATGATTGGATAGCGGAGTTGGCGTTTCTGGTGGCGTATTCTCACCACACGAACCATTCGAACAGCCTGATTCGCTGCTTGTTGTTGCAGCACTTTTACTTGAGTTGATCCTCGTCGCAGCGCTGACATCATCATTTATATGCATATTATGCATTGTCTGGGCAAGTGTGCTTGCTTTGATGTAGTTGTTCATTTGATAATGTTGTTGTTGTTGCTGCTGCTGCTGCTGTGCTTCTTGACTTACCGGAGAAGGTTGCTGCTGATGCTGCTGCTGTTGCTGTTGTTGCTGATGTGCGGGCATGTAGGCATTCGCATTGATACGCTGTTGTGCCCCACGGGTATAACTTGCGTTGCGTATAATACTGGACAGGCTAGCACCGATGGGGTTGCCGCCGCTGTCGCTTATATTCTGAAAAAATTAAAAAACGTTTTCATAAGAAATAAATAGTTTAACTATATGAATATTTAATGTGTTTGCCAGAAATTGGCAAGATTTAAAAGGCAATTTCTCTGCTGTTTCAAACAAAAATCAAAGGGACAGATATTCGCACTTAAGCAAAGACATGTCTAAAAGAGATACATATGTTCTAAATAAATAAGAACGTAAAGTTGAGAGCCGTCTGACTTTAGCATTTAGGAAAATTTGATTTCTAGGATTCTTTCTTTGAGTAACTACGTCTTCAATGCAATAAACACTCTGTTACATATAAAAATAACCACCTATAAAAACCGGAATAACCGCTAAATATTCAATATTCGCAGCCTTGCTGCCTTAAACATACCTCGTCGAAATGCTTGACATTCTGTGACGTCAAATTAGCGTCGACGGACGATGACGTTGGCGGTGGCGTTGTCTCCACAGAGGGTCGACGAGCATTTTTCGCTGTGCCAGCTAAACGCTGAGGCAAACTGCGCATTTGAAGTTGCTGTTGCTGCTGTTGCAATGGAACGCTGCCACCGCGATCACGTTGCGGGCTGGTCGTACGACTGCTCGATGGCGATGACTGCTGGCTGCTTAGCATTGGCGAGCTGGCTTGTGGCGGTGGCACTTGGTGGTCCAGACTTTGTTGTGGCTGCTGCTGCTGCTGCGGCGGCGGCACCGCATACATGCTACGCATGGACCAAGCGTTCGCCGCCGCCGCTATGGCATTTGTATCCGCTGGAATGGTGATGTTGGATTGCATCAGATGTTGCATGCCGTCGACGTCAGAGCCCGGCGGCAGCAGCTGCAAGTAAAAATTTATATATATTTATATATTATAGATTTCAAGTTTCGGGAGCATTTACATGAAGCGCAATAAATTATATATAAGAAATTTAATATAGTAAATGTTGTTCTTGTCCGCAAACGCAATAACTGAAAAAATGCCTGTTTCTGATAACAAAAAAAAAACAATAATGGGGTTCCCCCAAAACAAATCGCGTATGCATTCACGCTCTTACCTTGGTCCAGGGCTGAGGGAACATCATTGGCGTTGCCACCTGCTGCGTTTGCATCATTTGAACCATGGGATGATGAAAAGGCGGTGGTGGCGGCTGTTGTTGCTGCTGATGCAGCAGGTGCTGTGGATGCGCCGGCTGTGGCTGTGTCTGTTGTTGTTGCTGCTGTTGCTGCTGGTTAATGATCTGTGTTTCCTTTATTTTAGCCAGAATTTCACCGCATTTGGTGTTTTGATGGTATGAAAAAACTGGGTGCTTGGCCGCCATTGTATACACAAGCAACAGCTCCAGGAACGCGTCCTGATCATTGATACTGGCAAAATCCCGCTCGCCCCAGCATTCAAGCGTGCGAAAAATTTCGCTCACGCAATTCCGGTTGCAGGCGCGAATCAACGCCAAATAGAGCGCCATTTTGCGGCGTATCTTTTTATCTGTCGGTTCACCCTTTTGGCAGTTGTACATGTCGGCAGCTAGATCCTGGGGGTTATTCGCGCGCAGTTCCATGCCGCGCAACTCGGGCGAGTCGCGTCGTCCGAGATCCTCTAGGCAGGTGCCCAGAAAACGCAGCTCGAACGGCAGACATGCCTCGAACAATGAACACATGGTATCGATGCGATTGTAGCTCTCCAGAGTCTTAAACCACTGTAGGACGTCTTTTGGACAAATCATTTCCAATTTTGTGGTGGCACGCACGCATCTACTAACTAAAGTCTAGCCTGGAGTGTTTATATGGATGTATGTATGTATGTTGGCCTGTATGTGTATTTTTGTATATATATATACATATATATATATAAATTATTGTTATATATATGTATATATATATATATATGTGTGTGTGTGTGTAAGAGTGGTTATGTGTATGTGTCGGTGTATGGTGGCTGCTGCTCTAGTTACGTGTGGTGGGTGCAAACACCACAACAACAACAAAAACAACAACAACAATACACTAAAATTTCGTCTCGTATTGAGACAGCGGCTGCTCTGTTGCTCTCCTCCACTCGCTTTGCCCTTTGTTCGTTTTTGTAGCGGCAGCTAATTAACTTTTACGCACGCTATTTATTTCTCTGCTGTTCCGATGTTTTTTATTTTGCGTTTTTTGATGCTTCACAAAGACGTCGACTGCTGCTGCTGCTGCTGCCCACTACTAGTTGTCGCATACATTTGCGGGCGCTGCTGCACCAATGTGGCCAGAGAGACTCCACAAAAATCTACTCGCTACTCGACTTGACTCGACGACTCGTCGCTGCCGCAGTATGCTTTGGCTGCTGCTTACTTGCATGGAGTTTTTCTACTTCAATACACGCGCACTGTCCACTGTTTTCAATATTAATGCGAAAAGCACGTTAGTAAATTCACACTTTGATGCATTTGCACACTTTGCATATTAATTGCCTTTGTTTGTGTGTTTTCACAAAATTTTCTACTTTCTGCTCCAAGAATAATGCAACTAGATAGGGTTGTTGATATTGCGAAGATGTATCGATTTCAACTACTTCCGATACTTAATTATGTTATCAGCGTGCGTAACTATCGATGCTTAAATAGCACCACACCAAATAACTTGCTTCAAATTGGTTATGTCAATTTATATTATTGCTTTGACTCATTTATGCTTTAAGTAAATCTATTTCGACGCATAAGATATCAATGGATGAGATACGATATCACCGCTAAAAATTTTAATTTTTATGTTAGACAGCACTAACAACGCACACCTTGCAGTATATCGGTATAGTTTTGCGATTATTTTCTCAAAACGATATTTTTGAATGGATAGAAGTTGCCTACAAATTTTTGATAACTGCGATTTAAATGGTTTTTTAGTTTTTGCAGGAAAATATATTTATATATTTATAATTGGAAAGATTTGGACACCATTACAGGATTTTAAAAATTAAATTTTATTATGGTTTTTAATTCATTCGCGTTACATCTATGCAAAATTAATGTTTATGAATAAGAATAAATTGCAGAATCTGCTTAGAAACCATCTTCATCGTCTTCAGCCATCTCCTTAGCCAGCTCCAAATCCTGTTGCTCACGTTCGCGACGCTCCTCTGCGCTCTCTAAATCCTTGCCATAAGATTTAGGAGGATAGCGCATAGCCTTAACGCTCTGATTATGCAAATTTAAGCAAAACGAGATGCGCTCATGGAAAGCCAGTTGTGGCTCGCGTGTGCTATATATGTCAGTACTTTCCTTGCTGCGCATATAGTTCTGAGCCGGATCTAAGGTTGCCTCGATTACACCATCACGGATAGCTTTTGATACTATAAATTCGGCATCTTCTGCAGAGTCTAACATTAAACGTTTTGCTATATCCTTCGGCGAGATGCGGGAATAGGACAGTCCAATGGAGCGGATAGCCGTCTTGATTACATTGTGTCGCAGCCGTATGATTAAAGTAAATGTATGATCCAACTGAAACTTGGGACCAAACTGTGCAACCACATCTCCAAAGCGCTTTAGATTACCCAAACGCACAGCCTGTGTGAGCTGGAAATACGGTCCCAACGATTGGCGCAAGCCGCCCTGGCGGAACACCACGCGCTCTGGTATGTTGCCCAGCAACAGCTCCACGACAATAATCAGTTTTTGCACCGTCTGGCGGAAGCCAATGGCAGCGTGTTGTGGTGATTTACGCAGCGCTTGCACCAGATGCTTGTGCGCATCACTGTACTCCAACTTGGCAGCCTTGATGCGACCCAAATAGTAGAGAAAACGCGCCCACTCATTGTTGCTTGCAGACTCTGGGTACACTGACTTCTTGACTAGCTTGTCGGCCTGATCGTACAAAGCATAGTGCAGGTAGTTACGCAGCAGGCAATTCAGCAGTACAGCCTGGCCCTCGAAATCATTGCGCAGTGTAGCGGTACGCAGGCGGGCGTGCAAAAAGGCACGTATGCCCTCCAGTCCATTATTTAGTTCGGCGACGCGTGAGTAATAAAAATACGATTTGGCTCCAATAAGATCCAACGTGCGGCGATTTTGTATAGATATTTTGGACATCAATGCATCGGAGCAAGTGCCAGCGCGCTTCAAATCGCCGGCATCAATTAATTTAACCAGCAGCAGCAAATAGTAGTAGGCATCAACTTCGGCAATGGGCGCCTTTGTAGCCACTTGCTTCTTGGGTACATCAGGAAGTTCGGTAGCATCTTTCTCCAGTGCGGGTGTCAATGACAGAGCGCTTTCACGTTCATTTCCAACTGGATAAATGGTTTGCGCCAAGTTGCGAAAGACAACGCCATTAAGCTTGCGGCGGGTGATTGGTAAGTTGCGTAGCACGCGCAAAATAAAACTAAGGGGAGGGTTATAAGTTATTTAAATATCCACTAAATTCAGTTAATAGAGGGGTCATTTGGAGATTAAAAAACGAACGGAAAGCCTTAATTTTCAATATCTTATTTTTAAGAGTTTCCATATGCATACAATAAATATTTGCAACAATGCATTACAAATAAGAACCATGGACATCTTTCTCTCCAGTTACCCCCGTATTGGTTTTAATTGTCTGCTTACCGCGATTCCTTAGAGGCCACAGACTTTTCAATCTGACGTATTTGCTCGCGTATTTCCTGGACAGCAGCGAGATCTTGATTTTTTTTCTCATCTGCCAACGTTTCGGCCGTAGCGTCTACTTCCATTTCTACGTCGTGTTGTGTTGCAACATCGGTAGAGTTTGTCATTTTTCAAGTACTTGCAATTTGCGTTTAACAACTGTTTATGTTTTAAATTATTATTTTCACAGAAATCGGCACCCAAAATTGCCAAGTAATGCCAGGCCCTAGAGATGATCGATTTTTTCGACACACAATTTAATTGCAAATAGGAAAATTTTGTACATATCGATATGTAACGTTAAATGCCGATGACTGTTAATATGCTACTGTAAACAGACCGAGTTCACTTCTTTTACCACACAGCCCGCTCATCAGCTGTTTGTCACTGAACGTTATGAGATAGCAAAGCAAAATATATTTTTAAGAAATAAATTAAGCTTTTCATCAAATTATTGAATTGTGAATGAAAAATATAAATTTAAACATGCTACGTAGCAGACATGTTATGCGCCAGCTACGGCTGCCACTTCAGCGTGCCTACTCAACTGGTACTAATCCACCCGGTAACAACGATAATGATGATAAGCATCCTATTCGGCGGACTTTTCGATTGCTTGGAAATGATATGCTAAAGATCAAAGAATTCTTTGTACCAAATGCCGACAAATACGAGGAGACCACAAAACCCATCGCAACACAAAGTAAATTCAATTTTGGCGGCGACCAAGGAGACAGAGACGAATTCCAGACGCACTGCGATGTCCTGATTGTAGGAGGCGGCGGCATTGGCAGCTCCATAGCATTTTGGCTTAAGGAAAAAGCCCGCAATGGACTTAATGTGGTTGTTGTTGAAAAGGACGATAAAGTATGTTGAGAATCTTTCAGTGGGAAAATTCAAGAAACCCATTCTTTTTCTAATTTTTCCCAGTACACAAAATCCGCCACTCGTGTATCCTTGGGTGCGTTATCGCAGCAATTTTCGCTACCCGAAAACATACAAATGTCGTTGTTTGGTGCTGATTTTCTGCGTAATGCCCGAGAGCACTTTGGTACTGATATACCCATCAGCTATACGCCACATGGACAATTAGTACTTGCCAGCGATGCAGATGCCACCATGCTTAAGCAGACATCACAACTGCAAAATGAACTAGGCGCTCGCAATGAGCTGCTGACCCCTGATCGACTAGCGGCAAGGTTTCCCTGGCTTAATACCAAAGATGTCGCACTGGGCTGCATTGGGCTGGAGCGTGAGGGTTGGTTCGATCCCTGGGCGCTGCTAACGAACTATAGACGAGCTGCACTCGGCTATGGTGGTCATTTTATGCATGGCAAAGTTGTTGATTTTGAATTCAAAAATCAGTCGGATATCATTGTAACCGGCGATTCAAGCGCCACAGAGGGCAGCTACCAAAGTTTGGATAAAGCTGTTGTGCAAATGTCAGATGGTACAAAACGCACGATTAAATTCGCTTTGTGTGTTATAGCAGCTGGCGTCGATTCAGGATCAGTTGCCCAGTTGGCGCATATTGGTCGTGGTACAGGCATGCTGAGGGTGCCTTTACCCATAGATGCGCGCAAACGGTATATGTATGAGATAAGCATACAGGAACGTAATGCTCCTGGCATGGAAATGCCAATGATAGTCGACACAAGTGGAACATTTGTAAGGAGGCAAGGCTTAAGTGGCCACTACATTTGTGCTCAGAATACGGAGCCTGGTGACGATTCAAACTGTGAAAACCAAGATTATTTTGATTCAAGGATTAGGCCCGAGCTTATAAAGCGTCTGCCCTCATTTGAAACGGCTAAAGTTATAAACAGCTTAGCTGGTTATTATGACTACAACGTTTATGATGAGAACGGCATTATGGGCGCTCATCCGTACTATCACAATCTGTATATTGCCAGCGGATTCAGTGGTCAGGGCATACAACAGTCGCCGGCTGTTGGTCGTGCCATCGCTGAACTTATTATGGATGGACAGTTTCGCACTTTAGATTTGTCGCGTTTGAGCTTCGATAGATTAATTGTGGATAAACCAATGTATGAGTTTAACGCTTTGAATTAGAGTTAATTTGTTGTATAAACTTATTTGTTTAAAAAATAGCTTCACAACAACTAGAATCGGTATTTTGTATCTAAAATTTGCATCCCTTTCTTTTAGTATTGAACAATGCAATGAACCAAGTACTTCAGCTAAATTCTGATTAGGCAATATAATTGTGGAGCAATGAAAATTTTAACTAAAAAACACTGCAACTAATGTTCTATTTGAATTGTCCTGGTGTTGGGCCAAAAAGTCCCCCGCCTTGTTTGCTAGCCGCACGCGATGGCGCAAATCCCAGCAGCTTTTGTATATTTTGGCGTATGGACATAGTGCAAAGGATGTAAAGGAAGATGAACGAACAGTCGGTGTAATCATCACCGGAAAGATTTCTATGACTCAGTCCCTGTATCCATGAGATGGGTGTGAAGGGCAATTGTGCCACGACGCGTCCATCAAAAATACTATTGAACATGCTGAGCAAAGCTGTAAAAGCAAATCCTGTGGCAAACATTGATTTCATCTTGACCAGGGACAAGTCGCGATTGTTGTTCTTCAGCTTCTCCTCATAACGTTCGATTTTCTTCTTTACCGATTTGTCCAACGAATCGCCATGGGTTTCTTTGCGGCGCTCCACTAAAACAATTGTCATTATCTTAATAAAAATAGACTTTCATTGAACAATGAACTTACATTTCTTGCTCTGTTTGTCGACTTCGGTCTTTAGTCTTTGGTATTTCTCGGTACGGTAAACCAGCACCCAGGTGAGTCCTATAAGATCCATACATAAATACGTGTTAATTTTCGGCTTTTTATAGCACTATTGATTGCTTGGTCGATTTATTAGTACTTACCTTCACCTAAAAATGCCGTGCAAATTGATATAAATACAATTAAAAATGTGTCAGACCACATTTTTCGTATTTTTTCTTTTACCAAAGTAAAATTTTATAAAACTAATTTGATAACGATAAGCGCAATGTGACATATGCATGTATCGATAAACGCCAACGCACGTTTAACAGCACTGAGCGCGATAGCCGCACACGGTCGTAAAATATAAGCAAACGACGATTTTGCGGTGACAGCAATTCTGCAGCGAATTTTATTTGTTTCGCACCTTGCAGCGCTTTTGTAATGATTGGCCAACCGGATTAGAAGCATCAATCAATAGATTACTTTAGTGCCCATTTCATTTATAAAAAAAAGTAATGCTGTAGTAATTCGGAGCGGATTACTTTAATTTATTTAATATGATTTTTCGTAATTTTAATGCAAACCACGCAAAAGATTTTTAAATAAATTCCTACTTTTAATGTTCACTCAAGATATTTAAATTTCCCTGAAATATAAAATCTGATGTAAAGTGCAGTGTTTAGAAAACTTTCATCTAAAACAACAAAATATTCAATAACATTCAAATCATAGAATCAAGTTATAGTTTGGCATGGTCACAAGCTTGCCATCTGTAATTTTGTTATATTTAAGATCTTGAAAATTTTAATTACAATAATTCATTTAATTAACTTGCATTTGCAGTTTGATATTATAGTTATGCATGTATAGGCGATATTAAACACTTGCGGCTAGAGTTTAGGACTCCGAACTAAGACAAGTCCATGCGCCATGTGTCCGCCGCCTGATGTTGTTGTTGTGGATGCTCGCTGTAAAATGCTATATTTGGGAAAGAAATTAAATCAAGTTATGCATATATGTAAGTATATATAGAACAGCAAATAGAGAAAGGGGAAAAAAAGAAATTGAAATCTCAATGTTAGGCTTCACTTGTGAGTGTTGGTAAAATATTCAATTCGAAGTAAATCTTAACTTCAAGTTGAATACTTAGACTCCGAACATTTCAAATGTCAAAAAAAAAAATGTAAGGGCCTTGACGAGAGCCCAAATGAAATGAATCGCTGCTGTATTTGCTTATTTTCTTTTTCTGTTATCTCTAAAAACTTGTCGTCGAGATGACTGCATTTGTTTTGTTTTATTTCGCTTGTTATTTAGTAACTGCCTAGTAACGTCGTCGCTCCCGGTCGCGACTGCGTGAACGACGACGTTCATTTGAGCGATTGCGCCGAGTATCCCGCTGACGATCGCGATCCTTTTCGCGTTCTTTATTGCGCTCCTCACGCTCCTTAATTCGCTGTTTATGTTCCTCAATACGTTTTTGACGAAAAGCTTCTTTTTCTGCGATCTATCAAAAAAGTTCGAATGAATAAGTTACAAACTGGGAACATTGTATAAATAACGCTTACAGCTTCCGGCGTCAGGGGCAGCCAATAAATGCATGGCGTGCCCTTAGTTTTGCGAAATAGGTCATCTAATAGTCTGACGGGTGGTTCATTTTCCTTTTTTCTTGATTTGAGTGCTGCATTAAACAAGTCATATCAATAAATATATATTGGTTATATTGGTGACATTCTGCTTACCTGGTGATTCGCTTCTGCTGCGACCGTGTGCATGATGATCACTGCGTTCGCGCTCCCGCTCGCGTCCTCCGCGATCCCGTTCCCTTGATCGTTTGCGATCGACTCCACCGCGTTCTGTGTCATCAGCTGCTTTACCACCACGATCCGATTCACGGAGTCTGGAGTCAACGCGCTCCTTGCTGCTGCGTCGTCTATCATTGCTTGATTTGTCGCGTTCACTGGGCTCTTTTTTGCCCACATCCCATTCGCGGACCGGACGTGCCGGCTATGCAGTCAAGAATATTTAATTAGATTTGTATTATGAGTATGTTTGTTACAAGTTGCTTGAGAGCATACCTTTTTTTCGCTAGCATCCAAGCGTGACCAAGTATTGCCTGAGTTTTGATTATCTCTGGTGTTGTCCTGTGGAAACTTGGGTGTCTCATTCTTTGTCGATTGTATAGCTCGATCCATGTCAGTGCGGCTGCCAAAGTCGACATTCAAGCACTTGGGATTCGAAACTGGCCAACGGACGCCATGCAGCGCGTGTCGTGTTTCAATAGCTTCGCTGTTGGATAAATTAAAGACGTATTTTTTAAGTTTATGCATAGAATAAATTTTTTGCTTGTCAAGACACCGCCAACTACGGTTCGATCATAATTAATTTCGGTGTTGGTAAATGTTTTAAGGATGGCCATTAACTTATGCTTAAAAACTTTAGTTAATTCTAGTAGAAAAATGTGAAATCAAAGAACTTACTCCTCTGTCGCATATGCGACATAGCACTTGGACTTAATGCGATCGATCCAGAAGCCATCTTCATCAACAATCTTGCCAGTGCGCGCCAGCAGCCCTTTTAGCTGCAGCACCGTAAAGGGACGCACCAGATTGGTAATAAATAGAACGTGACTGGCGCGATTTCGCGCCGGACTCGGAGATCGAGCAACGGAAACAGCAGTGTTGGAAGCAGGCTCGACAGCCGATTTACTAGCGCTTGGTACCGTGGCAATCGTTTCTTTCTCAATTAGTTGGGGTTGCGGTTTTTGCTGCTCCTCATCAGTTGCGTTGCCTTCGTCCCGATCTTTGATGACCCGCAGTTCGGGTGTCAACGAACGTTCGTCCGTGTCGTGATCGCTAGTGACAAGTCCCTCTTCCTCTGACGATGACTCCAACTGCACATCGCTAAGCGGCACTGGATTTACCACGTCGGCTATAATGTTCTTCAATGAATCCGTCGATATGGCAAGCACTGGCGGAGCGCGATCAGCCCCTTTTTTGCTCAGCCATTTGCGTTTGCGTACGGATCGCTGCTGTGTAACAGATTCCTGCTTATCCTGTTCCTTGCTAGCTTGCTGCTCTGTTTCTGGCTCAACATATTCCTTGTGATTCTCTTTGTGTTCATCAGTATTGGCTGGTTTGTTGCTGCTCAGTTTGGGCTTCACTGCCTTATCCTGTCTCTCTGAGGTCCTTTCTTCCACGTCCTCTGTTTGAATTTCTAATACATCGCTTGTGGTTTTTAGATTGTCCTCATCCTTACTTTCTGTAAAGCTTAAAGAAGAAGCAACTTTTACCTCTTCCACGCTCCGCTCGGCTTCATCACAGTCCCTGTTGCTGTCCTTGTCCGTGTCATTCCTGTTGCTGTCCTTGCCTGTGTCCCGTTCATCGTCATCATCGGCCTTGATTTGGTCCTTAGAATCCTCCGGTGCTGTCACTTCTACATGTTTCTCCTGTATAACTGGCTCTGTTTCCTTTTGTGGTCCGGCCGGTTGGTCATCGGGTTCCCTTACAGCCGATAGATTGTTATCGATATCGACGTTCTTCTTGCCACTTGACTCAGAGCCATTTTCCACTTCCTCGGGTATGGTTTCCACCTTTCGTTCGCCACTTTTCTCGCGCTGGCTGCTAGCACTATTGCGCTTTTTAGGTGTCGTGCGTGTGCTGCGGCTTTTGCGCACTGGAGATGTCGCCGATGCTGCCGCATGTTCCTCACTAAAGGCGCGTTCACCACGCTCCGCATTGATTTCTTCAATTATTGGTGGCGCTTTTTGTTCTTCTGCTTTCTCGACTGGCGTCTCATCTTCTGTTTTCTCATTTTCCGATACTTTTCGCGACCGTCGACTGCGGCGTGCCGGCAATGGTGCTGGCGATGAAGATTTTTTTCGCTCGCTACGACGTCTCATAGCTGTGAGAAAAAAATGCTTCCCGCACACTTATGCCACTGATAAAAACACTAATATAATATGCGCTTGCACTTCTTATTTAATTCAGTGGTACGCGTTTAAGTTAAACGTTAAATTCTTCAGTTAAGTTGCTGTGTGCAATTTTCCATAACTCATATAAGAAAATTTTAGTTGCTAGCGAAAAGCGTCAATCCGCCATCAATAGGTAGGGTTGATTTTTAATGCACATAAGCTATCGCTATTCTTAGCTCTCGATACTATCGAAACTTTTCGGATGTCGATAAATAGAAAATTTACTATCGTTGCTTGTCAGTTCGACAGGCATTAAGCAAAATCTCAAAAATAAATTTACTTTAAATTCATGAAAATCAATTATTGGCAACCATGTTAGTCTTTTTCCCCGGTTTTGTACATATGTTTTAACTACGAAAGTTAATTTGAATTAATTTAGAAATTTATTTAAATCATCATGTTTGCATGAAGCGATTAGCGACACTAAAATACTTGTAACTGCCTCGTTTTACAACACCGAATTTACTCATATTTCGTAATTGGCGTACCAGAATATACATATATTCATAAGTTGATGGTGAAATGTATTAAGTACAAAATGATGTCTAACAGTTTTGGTAAACTGACACAAATATTGTGTCGCCTGCGATTTGTGCGTGGCGTTGTCGGAAATCCCAATGACTATGCCATAGTGAATGTGCAAAAGCCAAATATCACACAAGGAACAAGAGCATTATGTTCTGTCAACAACCGGCAACAGCAACAGGAGCAACGCTCCTCCACATATCCTAACACAGGCTTAATATTTTCGGCAGCGCTTAGTTTTAACTTATTTGGTAGCAGCGATGACAAGGAACGTGAAGAATCGCCCGAAACCAAATTAATTAATACAATAAAGCGTTCAATAATGTGCATACAAAACGAACAGTATGACAAAGCCGAGCAAATGCTACATCTCTCCCTACGTATGGCCCAAGACTTGCAATCATCTAATGGTATTACGTACGTTTACGATCTAATGGCCAATTTGGCCATGGAGCGCGAACAGTTTAAAAAAGCAGAGAAACTATTTGTGGATGTGATGAAGCGCCTTATGTCAGAGGGTCACGCGGAGGACAGTCCTAAAATTTTGCACATAAGCTCAAAAATAGCGCACATGTCGCAGCTACAGGGTGATTTGGAGAAAAGCTTTCAGGGCTTCACTTGGACACTGCAGCGTCTGGCAAAACTAATGAAGGAAATGCCAAAAGACAACGACATACTAGAGCTATATGGCCTGACAAAGAATTGGTATTGAAGGTTGTTCCATGCTTCTTCACAGCCAATAAATAACTACTGATTTTATATGCTACAAATAACAAATTAAAAATACTTTATTGCAGGTTTGGCCAGTTGCTCATGAAACAGGGTAAATACGAAGAGGCAAAGAACGTTTTTAAGGAGGCGCTTGCGGTTCTCATTGAAGTCTATGGCACCCTCAACGATGCTTCAGTGACCATTTTAAATAATATTAGCGTAGCTTACGTTAATGTATGTCAAAAACATAATTATTCAAAACGCTTAACACCTTCAATATTTAAATTAATAGTTGGAAAACTACAGTGAAGCAAAGGAAACACTTTTGCATGCCCTGGCCATAGCCAAAGAGCTTAAGGATTCCACACAAGAGGGCGTCATTCAAGCCAATTTGGGGCTGGTATATCTGCGCGAAGGTTTGCTAAAAGAGGCGGAAAAGTTTTGTAAGCTTGCCTGGAAACTGGGTAAAAGTCAGAAGAGCGCTGAAGCGTTGGAGCAAGCTGAGTATTGTTTAAACGAAATTAAATCTAGCATAAGTGGCTAGAAGTGAAATAGCACAGTTTCAGAAATATATCATGTCTTTATATTGTTGATCAATCACAAAGCCTCTCCGGCTTTTTTTCCTTTTTGTTATGTCTCGTATTGTACGTATTACCCATTAAATGCGTGAATAAAGAACTCCATAATAAATCATAGCATATATACAAAGTGAATACAATGTCTCGAATCGCGCATTTGAGATGCCAAAAGTTAATATTTCGAAATATATATATTTTTATATACATACCTCATTCAGGAAGCTCTAATTTTTGAGCAGCGCTTGTATTTCTTCATAGAATTTCTTCATATACAATTCTTTTTGTGATCTTAATTTTAATATAAAATTTTACATTCCCAAATATGTTTGCAAGTACAATTGGGCCAAAATAATTATTAAAATCACACCAAATATTTTAAACTATTTTTAGCGGATCTCCTTTTGCATCTATTCAAACATAGCTATAACAATCATGAGTGCAACGCCGGTCAGCAGCGCAAATATTTCTTTTAAGGATTGCTTCAGCTTTGTCGACTCCTCCAGCAATTCGGGCAGCACACTGACCGTGGCAATGTAAATGAAGCCACCGGCCGTAAAGGGCAAAACCCATGGAGTCGAGCTACCATCGCTGCTGGCAGCTCCCAGTAAAGCCAGTGCAGTGCCCGCCAAAGCGCCCAACGCTGTCACCAGCTGCAGCAGCATGGCTTTGCGGCGTGAGCAACCGGATTTAATCAGTATGGCAAAATCGCCAATCTCGTGCGGCACTTCGTGCAGCAGTATAGTAATAGTGGTAACAATGCCAATGCTGTTGCCTGCCAGATACGAAGCACCAATGGCCAGACCATCTGTAAAATTGTGTGCAAAGTCTGCAGCTAAATTCAAATAGCCAGATATTTCCACTTCACCCTCGTCATCATCTTTTTTAGCAACGGCTTTTGGTTTCGTTGTCCCCTTCTTCTTGTCCCCCGAAGCATTCTCCTTTTCCTTCACAATGGGTTTGGGTTTAGGTTTTTGTGCGCCGTGACTGTGTCCATGTCCACCAGATCCACCGCCCTTAAGTATACGTACTATTTTTTCCACAGACAGAAAAGCAATTATGCCGCCAAGCACCCAAAGGCCAACGCTCATATCATGTGCATGAGCATGCCCCTCACCTTTGTCGCCAACATGGTGGTCGTGGTGACCATGATCATGATGATCGTGGTCGTGTCCATGATCGCCATGGCTGTGCGGATGCGTGGCGTGTGGTATTAAGTGTAGAAACGCATCACCCAACAAGCCACCGGACGCAAAAGCTAGCAATACTTTTAGTCGTGGTTTCATTGCATCGCTGTTATCTAACGGTATAACGTACAGCAGCACAAATGGAGCGGCACTGATAAGCAGCGTCGAGCCCATTGAATGCAGCCAAATACTCTTCATATCTGTAAAATAAAAGAACAAACGTCATAAATATTTGTACATAAATTACAGCTTAACAAGCAACCGCTTACCTAGGGACGCCGGCTTTTTAGAGGGATGTTCATGATGTTCATGAGCATGATCATGATCATGATCATGATCATGGTGGTGGTCATGGTCGTGTCCATGGTGATCATGATGGTCATGATCATGGTCGTGGTCGTGATGATCGTGAATTACAGGAGGCGCATTCTTAGCATCAAAGTTCTCATTGGCTTCCCGGGAGTATTTAAAACTGGGATTGCCCTGACTTTGGCATATTGTAGGCAACGATAGGAGTATAGCTATAAGCAGGACGCCAAGCGCCACCTTTTGATACAATTGAAACCCTGACGGCTGTAAATCCTTTAACTGTTTTGACATATTTGACCACTTTTCTCCTACACACGCGTCAGTATTTTTTTTAGTAATTGTGACGTGTGTTTTTTTTTTTTTTTGCCTTTTGTTTGAGTACTAATTTATACGATAGCTACTCAAATGCTCATCGTCTTCGATGCCAGGCTCAAATTGTATCGAATGCATGCAGTATTTTCTCTTCTTCTTTTTACTACGGCAAGTCCTCTAAAAGTTATCGATGAATAATTTAAATTCATTTCATTCCATTTGGTTTTCAAAGAGAAAATCTTTAAATTTAATTAATAGCAGAGCAGTTTGGCAGATCAGAGAGCGAACACGCCGTGAATGTTCGCACTGGTATGGAAAGATTTCACATGTATTATCAATCTGCTTATTTTAAGGGACGCATGAACATGTACAGCGGTCGAACGCCTATGAATATATTTCACCGCCAAAGGTAATTCCAAATAATTCGTTAGCCTTGAACACCCAAATAAATATCATGAACTTGTTTATCATATTTAACATTTAATGACATCTATACATTCATTAAATAAACAATTTCTTATATTTAATCTAAAACAGGAAATCCAAAAAAAAATTGTTGGTTATACTCTGTTTTGAATTTTGAACCGACTCGACATATTGAAGTTATATATTTAAATAGAGAAAAAGTTCAATTTACCTGATTCTTTTTCAAAATAAGATATATTTAAATATTTAATTAAAATGCTGATAGTATTAATCATTTAATATATTTTAATTAGTTTTTCGTAGTCGTTTAACGATGCTAATAAACTATTGACATGTGTGTAAGTGGGGTGAAGTGCGTATGTAGAAGAAAAAACGTTCTTGTTTACATGAAGTATATGATGCCATTGATTAACCGCTTACGAAATAAAAAACATTTCGTGTGTATAGCGCAATAAATAATAAGTTGAGAGTAAAGTTGCCTGATCAAATATAAATAAAGACATGATTGATTGGTGCTGTATATAGTTGGTGGTATCAGCTGTCGACGACACGCAACGTTATCCATGGAAAATAAGTGTAGAAAGTAATTTAAACATATTTTTTGTAGTATATACAAGCCACTTTGGTTGCGAATTGCTTGGTGCACTGGGTGCTCAGTACAGATTGATCTTTTTCAGTATCGTCTTGCGGCACATGTGGCAAGTCCGCAACGTTTCAGCACAATGAGAGCAGGCGCCGTGCCCACATAGAAAGGCCACATCCCGTTTGCGCTCCATGCAAATACCACAAAAGTGCGACTCCTCGAACTCCTGCACCTTGTTCTCCAGATACCGCAGTAGATCACCAGAGGGCAGGCGTGCCTGGTCACTGGGCGACGATGTGGATGACAACTGCTGGCTAACGACCTGCCGGCCATTGGCATCCAATCGCCGCTCAATGGCAACGCCACAGCGTAGACATTTCTTCATACGAATGCTGCATTCCTCGCAAGCAATTTGATGCAGACAGGGTTCTGAAAAAAAAATACATACATAAATATTTATAACTTGCCAGTTAACATTCTCTAAAAGATTCGCTTACCGAAACGCACTAACTGCAGCGGCTCATTGCAAACGATACACTCCAGTTGGCTAGTGATTATTCCTGGCAATGCCGCAGCCGCTGCACTTGAATCGACGGTTGTGGTGTTTCCTGTTGACATTGGAGGCTTTGGTGCTTTCTTGCGTGGCGCCACCTGAGGTGAAACACTGGAGGTGGCATCCGAATTGAGTTTCTTATTTCCTGGCGATGGCTGCAGACCAGCAGCAGCAGCTGTACTTGATGCATCGCTGGGCTTGGGCTGCATTAAGGGCGGAGGTAGTGTCAGTGTGGTTGCCGTTGCGTCATCAGCAGAAACAACCACAAACCCATCATCAGCAGTGCCTATGTCCAAGGATTGCATATTGCGCTCCAATGGTATAGGTGGTGATATTGTTAGCGGCGCCGTCGTGGTGGTGACAATCGATTCCTCCGTTTGCTTGCCAAAGATTAGCTGCCTTATGTTGCGATCAGTGATCCACTCGAAAATGCTGGCATTGGCATTATTCAGCTCGACGCGGCAGCCGTGTCGCGATAAATAAATGAGAACGCTGTACATTAGACGATCCTCGCTGCGCACGCTTGTCTGCGCCAGGCTGACGAAGAACTTGTGGATTTCAGGCGCATCTTCCGGTGACGGTTCGGCAGCTTGCTGTAAATTTGATTTCTTGATAACGCACAGGTGCATGGCATTGTCGCCATCCTCATCCTTGGCATTGATGTCACACGAAAGCTTGACCAGGCGCTCGATAACGCTCGGATGTCCTTGCGAAACAGCCAGCAGGAATGGCGTCTGCCGCCGATTGTTGCGTATATCCAGTTCAGCTTGACCCTCAGTGACCAGCGTCTCCACGACTTGTGCATGCCCATTTAGTGCAGCCAGATGCAGTGCCGCAAACCCATCATCCTTGCGCACATTAACCAATTGACGTGAGAGCTGCAGGATGCGTCGCGCAGCCACAACATTGCCTTTGAGCGCCGCATGGTGCAGCACGTTAAATCCACGATTGTTCTTGACTGTAAAATCTAAATTTGGTGCATTGCAAAGGAGCTCAACAACTTCGGTGTTCTCCTTGCCGATAGCATCGTGCAGTGCAGTATCTCCATAAGAGTCCTGTATATTGACATTCGCATTGTGCTGCAGCAGCTCGCGCACACAATGTGGCGTCTTTTTGTGCGCGCAAATGTGAAGCGCCGAGCAGTGGCTAGAGTTGAGAAAATTCACTGCGGCGCCATTCTCGAGCAGAACTCGCATCGTCTCCGGCTGATTGCCAAAGGCCGCATAATGGAGCGCAGAATCACCCTCCTTGTCCACCACATTGACATTGGCACCCTTGGAGATGAGGTAGTTGACCAGCTCAACGAATCCCTGATGTGAGGCGACCTGTATGCATGCCTTGCCGCCGCTCATCACATCCACCTGACTAGGGTTCGCGTCCAGGTATTGTTTAACAAACTCTAAATGCCCTTGGGCAGCCTCGCGCACTAGTTTGTTGATCACAGAACCGCCGGAGAGGCCAGAGAGCGGTGTCATTACATGATCAGTACGGCGATGACTTAGGTCCATCATGCTATTGGAACGTTCTGCTGCCGTCGCTAATGGTGAACGTTCTAGCTTGACACATTTCGGATTCAATGTCCATTCAAAGCCATCATCCAGCTGCTGTATGCGCAGATCTCCATCCGAGTAAACCTTAACCACTTTGCACAACTTGCCCAGAGCCTTAAATAGACAAACACAATTATTTATAAAAAAAAAAAACAAAAACTCAAATATATCTCAATATACTCACATAACGCATAATATCAATCCATTCGCCGTGTCCCTTCTGCAGTTGCTGTACTTTTTGTGCATCGTTTATAATTGTCACTAAATCGCCTACACGGAACGATACAACCTTAACGAGTGCGGCGGGATGAAATGTCCATCGATTGGGGCAGTTTTCGTACTGGACGCTGTACAAAACGAAAATATTTATTTAGTTGTATATTCTATAAAGTATTTAATATCTTTTGCTTACCGTATATCTCCTTTTTCGGTTATGCGATGCACTGTGCCCAGTTTGGCCAAATGTTCGACCATGCGCGGATTCCAACCACCATGACCTTGCTGTAGCTTCATTAGTGCATCCACCTCGAGACAGACCTTAACGCGATCGCCCACTGAAAAGCTTGGCTTTACCATGGAAACAATCGGTTGCTGCTCCTCGGGCTGACCCAGCACTGGCATATGATCCTTATAGTAATATCCGCCGCACGTTGCTGCTATATATTTAAGATCCACGTTGCCCTTGTGCCCAAGACGATAGACGTTTGTTGAACCGGTTATCCAAGAGACGTTGGCGACACTGCGACACGATTCGTTGTCCCAGCCACGTATTTCCATAACACGCCCCGTCTTGCCCTCACCACCGTCCTGATCGTTCCACTCCCAATCCGGACCACGCACAACCTTTGAGCCAACAAATATACCACGCAGCTGCACACGTTGCGATCCTTTTCGCGCTGGCACGCTTACACCTAAGGATGTCGGTGTGGTATATCGCACAAACGGATGCTCCAAATCGTGCAGATTAGCACCGTAGCAAAAGGCGCACAAATGGTAATTGGTGCACAGTGCGCACTTAAAAACAATGCCGGCTATGCCCGCCTTAGAGCAGCCATCACAAACGACATTCGAATGACGTACGCCTGAAAACAAAAATAAGAACTTATTGAATCAATTCAAGAGGTTAAACTTATTTAATTGATATACTTACCAACTTGGGCATTGTCCACAATGATTAGATCGTATTGACTTTGATAGCCCACTCTGTAGTTGGTGCGATGTCCCGAATCCCAATTGACCACAACCGTATTCTCGGGTGAATGTGTCGATCCGCAGCGTCCTATTTCGCAAACGGTGCCAACGTGACCTTCTCCGCCGTCTGTTGGTTAGAGAATGAAAAGGAAATTTGTATCCAATTGTTGTAATGGAGCTGAGATTCGATTTGAGTTCGCTCTCCGAGTTTCCGTTACGTGCTATTTATAGATAGTATTCACAGCCCCAAAAACACAAACGAAGCATTCGTATTGCTTCTGTTTGCTGCTTTCAACGAGATGTTTGATGCGGTGCGAATAACACGACAGGGGCTCTTCGGCAAACATCTCCCCCAGCAAACGAGTGTCTTGTATACATACAAAAGAATGTATATTTGAGTTGGATACAGATACGAGGCGAGTGCAGCTGCACTCTAAATTTAAACATGCGTGTGGCAATGCATCTGTTTAACTTCCCCCTCTTATGGGAAGCTGGCATTTTTGGTTGTTGACATCAGAAAAGTTAAGACAGAAAGCTTATAGTTTGGAATTAATAATCGAGAAACAGCGTTTAACGTTCAACTGTCATATTACAAAAGAAAAAGTTGGGTTAACCTTTTCAGTTTTCTTTTCAGATAGTTTCTTAAATGATACTGTAAGACATATTTAAGCTGTTGATTTAGAATGTGTAACTATTTATATATATTTGTTTCCTCCCCACTTTCATGAAGCAGCTGCAATCCTGCACCCTATGCTATATTTAAAAATACATACAAGATATTCAAATGGCACGCGCCCCACAACAGACGACGACGCAGACAACAACAACAACGACATGCGTTTGACTTCTTTTATGACAGCGGAGTAAAATAAAGAAAAAAAAGCAATGTGCAAAGAGGGACACATGTGTGCCCCTCTTCCCTGCTTCCCTTTCCCCTTTCTCCACCGATGCCTTAAAATTTTGTATACAATATACAGGCGTACTATATATGTTTTTAAAGCAGCAGCATTAAGCGATTTGGGAAGCATTCCGCCGCAAGTGAGAGTGTCTAAAAATAGCTCCCCCGTCTCTTCTTAACATTTACTGGCACCCAAATTGTGTGGATAGTTTAGTATGTGTGAAGAAACACACAGATACACGTACCTAAATACATATTATAAACAAATTAGTTTATACCTCAAATGGATAAGCATATAAACAAAAATAATAGGTGTTGCCTTGTTGTTGTCATCCTACCTTGATTCGACCATATCCAATTTGGACCGCGTACAACACGTACGCCGGGCGGAATGGCGGCGCGCATTCCAGTATTCAATTGTTGCGTATCGGCTGCCTGGAAAGATATATGATAGCATTTTCGAATATTATTGTCAATTATGATAACGAATTCTGAAATTGTGTCAAATAGATATAGCTACGCGGGGGCAGCATCGCTAATATTTGGGTCAACCGATTAAATCAGCGCATGTCTAACTCGAAATATGTACATATGTGTGCACACACACCTATAAATACATACAAATGTATGTATTGGGTTTATGAAACACCTTGAGAGGGACGAAGGGAATGCGGTTGAAGCGTAGTGACTTTTTTATTCTATACTATTCTATAAGCACAGTAAATTGACTGAAAATGGTGTATTTTACTTACATACATATACTAAATGGACAATATGTCCATAATATTATTTGTTAAATTCGTGTTTTTAGTGTCTTAGTAACGCGCCCATCTCTATCATGTGCCGTATGACCAGCATTTGAAAAAAAAACCCATTGTTTTAGATACATATGAAGATGTGTGAATCAGCGTTGTTATTGTTAAAACATTTTCCGAAGGAAAGACACATACTTACGCATGTAGCTTAATGTTCTCAAACTTTATCTACTCCTGCAACAACAGCTGCTGAAGCATATAAGAAAGTGAAATGACGTATGAGATAAGACATACATATGGATACATTTATATATTCACCCTATATATTTCACATAACTACATGTACACATTTGTATTCCTACTCTGTATGTACATAATAAAACGTTCAAATTCCACTTAGCGATTACGCATATTTAAGCATTTCAACAATTACTTTGAAATTATAACAATTTGTTTGCTTTTGTTGTGATGGGGAACACGAAACTTACCAATGCAATTTTTCGCTTCCGTCAAACGTACAATTGTGTGTGTGTGCGTCTGAATGTATTGTATGCAATTTTCTTTCTCAACGCCTATTGCACACTTTATACCCAAATTGTTGCGCCTAACAAATTAGCAATGCATTTTCATGTGCGTGTTCTACGTCGACTTCTTCTAATAATTTATAGTTTTGCATTTACTGCTTTGTTATACATATATACAAATTTGAAATCATATACACTTTACGCGTTGTTAGTTAAGGTTCACTTTTAAATTTAGCACATCCCGTTTTTGTGTTTTTAATGCAACATTTAAGGCATGTTAATTTAGTTTTCGTATCCAAAAAGTTTTACTTAAGTTAATTTTACTTTAATGTGGAGCCAGTGTGTGCAATGTGCAAACTAAGAATTTGCAAAAGTATAAAAAAAATACTAATGGAATATTTGCTCCTCACTGAACGACGAACTCCATTGCTCCTCACACTGAATTAGTTCACAATTGAAATACCAAAGGTTTGCATCAATTGTGAATTTGGTTTTTGGTCTTTTTTAGGTTTTTCCACTTTATCCGCTGTTTCATTCTTTTTTATATTCGCACTCAACAAGTGTTTTTTTCTCTAACATTGATCGACCTTACTGATTGTTTGTAAAAATGTGTGCATGAGTCTCTATTGAAGAAAGACCAAAAATTTGTTAGTATTTGTGTGGGTTTGTCGAGATTTTTCCTTTTTCTGTGGCATTCTGCATGTTTATTTTTTTAGGATTAAAATTGTTTTTGTATACAATGTTCAATTACTTTTAAGCCTATGCAACTATTATATAGATATTGGTTAAAAGCAATGTCGTTTCAAAACAATGGTGGTAAATCAGCTTTATCCAGCAAGCTGGCTAAGTTCAATAATGTGGTAAAGCCAAAAATCAAAAACTCAACTAACGAACTAAGGGTGAGAACATTTTAAAATTTGCATTCGTTTTAATTGTATTTCACTAATTGTTTCTTGCTTATAAAGGACATTGAGGATTTGCCAAATGTTACAGCCGCACCCCGATTCTTTTCACCGGTGCAAACACGCAAGCAGCGACAGGTTAATTCTCTGCCAAAACCAAATTTGCCCGCCAAGAAGGCGCGCCAAGATAAAGTTTCAAAAACCACTAAAACTAAAATTGGCACAGCGACAATTATAGAATGTGAAATAGTAC
Source organism: Scaptomyza flava (assembly GCA_030179655.1). NCBI lineage: Eukaryota > Metazoa > Arthropoda > Insecta > Diptera > Drosophilidae > Scaptomyza > Scaptomyza flava. The sequence continues at coordinate 11,564,968 of JARNME010000029.1, forward strand.
CAAAAGCTGAACCCCGAAAAGAGTGCAAGTTAGAAGTTGCAAAAGAAGAATTCGAACCACTGAAAGATATCAAGGTAGAGCTGGAAGCAGTTAAAAGTGAGCAGGATATTCCAAATCCCAATTGGAGCCAGCATTTGAAAAACATTCGCCAAATGCGCTTAACAAAACCAGCTCCAGTTGATACTCTGGGCTGTGATCAGTGTGCCGATGTCAACGACAATGAAAAGGTGCTCAATAAGAGAATGTAATAAATAGTGAGCAGATATTAGTAATTTCAATATTTTACAGACGCAACGCTTTCATAAGTTGGTGGCACTAATGCTGTCCAGTCAGACAAAAGATGAAATGACATTTGCGGCAGTGAAACGTTTAAAAGAACATACCTTAACACCTGTCAGCATACAGAGTATGCCCGTTGGTGTTCTAGAGAGTCTGCTGCATCCAGTCGGCTTTTATAAAGTCAGTATAAATTGTAAAGAGAAGACAACAAAATTCTTTAATATTCCAAAATACATTTCAGAACAAAGCCAAGTACTTGAAGCAAACATCACAAATACTCATCGACAAATACAATGAGGACATTCCGGACAACATACAGGAGCTCTTAAAGCTGCCCGGCGTTGGTCCCAAAATGGCACACATCTGCATGGCAACCGCTTGGAATAAGATAACCGGCATTGGTGTCGATACTCATGTGCATCGTATATCTAATCGGTTGGCCTGGCTTAAGAAGACTACCAAAGAACCGGAGCAAACGCGAATTCAGCTTGAATCCTGGCTACCTCGGGAGCTCTGGGCCGAAGTTAATCATCTACTCGTGGGCTTTGGTCAAACAATTTGCACGCCTCTTAAGCCCAACTGTTCGGAGTGTCTTAATCGGCACATCTGTCCAGCTTCCACAATTGTCAAGAAAAGTGAACCAAAATCAAAAACTAAGCTAACCATTTGAAAGTTAGCTTGATTATATTTTTTTTTTCTTGTAAGCAAATCTTAAAAGTTGATTGATGATTCCATAAAAATATGTTTAGTAATTTACCCAGAATGAAAAAATGTTTGCGTTAAATTTTGAATGAAAAAGTTAATTTTTTTTTTTTTGTATATCTCATTCTTCTTCCTTTAAATTGAGTAAGAAATTTTTTTTAAATATTAAGATATTAAAAAAAAACGTAATCTGCGTATTAAAAATATAATGAATGTTTACATACATATATATTGTTCTATTAAATGGTTAATTGACATGCACGCCACATATGTATTTCAGTGCACGGTCAAAGTTCGACGGGAGCTGATCCTGTGCCGACGTCGCTTGTCTGCTGGCTTTGTGTGTGTTGACCTCATGCGAGAAAGTATTATTCAATAAATTGCTCTTCATTCCAACTTCGCCGCATGAATTATGTGCACAGGCAGCAACAGCAGAAACACGAACACCAACAACAGCAACAAGGAGACATCGCACGTGACACCTTAAGCCCACTCTCCGCCTCCTTGTCAAGTTGTGGCTGGCGTGCAATCATCATCGGCTTCGTTGCGTGCGCGCCATAAGAAATTGGGCGAGTGGGAGTTTTGGGTGTGCTTTTTTGTTATTGGGGGTGTCGAGACAATCTGTGGCCTAGCATAGCTTATAAATGATGCACAGCCAGACCTCCCCTCCCACCACACAACACAACACCATCACCATCATAACACCCACTCCACCCTGCGTACAGCACACAGACATAGCTTATAAGTTCGAGACTTCAACGCCCCGTTTGTCAGGCTGTAATTCAACGCTGTTTACGTGTCCTCGCCTCCATCCACATCCGGTGTGCGCAGCAAGGCGTCTCTGGCTGTGTATGTGTATGTGTGTATTGCCGGCGCCGTCGTTTGGTGATGGGTGGTTGGGGTACTACTTAAGAGTGCAAAAACAACAACAAAAGCGACAAGGAGTAAGCATCGTCCAACTGTCGGCACGGGAGTCATGCGAAAATGTTTGTCTGTTTGTGCATTAGTGTGAGTCTGAGTGTGTTTGTGTGTTAGTGTGTGTGTGTGCAAGCAAGGATAACGGGATTCCCTCTGCCCCGTTAGTCAAGTCGCAGTCGCACAGTCAAGTGGAACTCTACAAATGCGTCAAGTGGGAGCGCAGCGCGATATGCCTGCTGTTTTTCCCCATTCTACCGCCTACGTTAAACCTGCAACGCCCAATGGCTTGCCACTTGGCACCCTTATCAGCCACCCACATACGAAACAGTAGCCAAAGTTTGCATCAAGTGCTACACAGAGACATCCTGTGGCGAATTATGGCGTTTTCTGATTTAAGCCCAGAACGCAGTGTACTTTCCTGCTTTCCAAAAAGAGTCAAGTAAATCGCACTTATGGTGAGCAACGTTCAGAGTGTTTGTAGCGCTTTCTTTTCTTTCAAACTGCAACCACTATAAATCTAACCAAGAATTACACGTAAGTTGTATTTGTGTTTGGAAATTCTTTGATTTTTGCTTAGCTTTCACAAAAACCAAAATCGATACATCGAAATGATCATTTGCATATCGGTTCGACATATGTAGTTCACAATCTTCAACCTGTTCAAAAGAACTAGTTTGAGTGCAATCATCGAGTATGTAAATGCAATCAAGCTCTGCGATTCAGTCTTTCTCACTCCCGTAAACCTGGTTATATTTTTTGTATTTGTATATGCGATATAAAAAAATGGTATAGGGATACCTAGACACAGATGTTACCCATAGCGTTGGATTCAACTTAGTCAGCCGCAAAACAAAAACAGGAAGAGAGGGGCGGGGTAAAAAGGCAAAAGGAAGGATCGCAAAAAAGGTGACGCTGACAGCCACGCACCGTTCTCACAACTACACACACACAAACGTATGTATATGTATCCCTAGTATGGAAGTAAAAACTAAAACGGGTCGCTTAAAAATGGCGTAGCTCGCGTCGGTGCGGGCAGCATAAACAAAATGACATAAACTGACGGCGTAAATGGGGTGTGCGGCAAGGTGTGGGGCTAAGTGTCGAGTCCTTGCACAAGCGTGCAAATCCCAAGCACTAAGGGCACACAAAACAACAAAAGTAAACTTGCGAAAAAAAAAAACCGTACAAATACAAATCCCCATCCACACGACGCAAATAGTATTTTTCTACTTTATTTTTGTTTTGTTGTACGTCCATTCCAATTGCTGGCAACAACTGGCGGTCGCTGCCGTCACGCATCAAGCATTCATGCCAGGCAACAACTACAACAACAACAACAATAACAACTTCAACAACACAGCGACATCAATGTGCCCGCACACACACAGAGAGAGCTTACACGCCTCCGCACGCGTCACACAAAAGCACGAAACCAATTTGAGCACCCACATTCTCTCTCACCCAATTAGTCGCACAGAGTCACATACACGCACACACCTACAATGCACACTCTCCTTCTTCCTTGTTTTTTTGCTACCCACATCAGGCATCGTTGTCGTTCGCTTCGTGTCGTTATCCTCGCGCGCACGCTGCTGCACACTTTTTTTTTGTTGTTGTCGTCAATGTTGTTGCTTTTGTTGCTGTTGTTGCCCTTTTGCCATCATCAACGCCATCAGTAGCGTAAGTTGTGCTGCCAGCCAGCCAGCCAGCCAGTGAGCCTTGACATAGCGACATAACGGGGCGAAGGGAGCAGCGCACACAGCCACAAAAACAGCAACAACAACTACCTCAGTATGCGAGTATAGTATGTATGTATGTTTGTATGTATGTATTTGCTAACGTCGGCGACCAACAAGCGACACGATAATCTCGCACGTCGCATTTTTAGTTGCCGCACCCACCGCACCCTCACTAACACACACACACACACATACACACAACATGCACACTGTCATGGGGTCCTGGCAGAAAGCCAAATGTGGCAAGTAGCTGCTGCCTGTGTTGCGCCTGTCGAGAATGTGGATGAGTGAGTGTGGGTAGCTCTGTGAGTTTCCCTGTGAGTGCGCCAGGCGAGCGGGGCAGGCAAGCTACCGACAAATGCTTTCGAATTGCCATGACAATCAAAATGCTTACAGGTACAGTGGGGCCAGACATTCAAAGCAAAATGTGTGCATTATTGAAATGTTTTGCATATGCAAGATATATATATATATGTGAGTAAGTTAAGTCGTTTTTAATTTTGCCGTTTTTGGTAGCTGAAGCTTAGAATATATAGCGATGTTTAACCACTGTGCTGAGGACACAAGTGCGACAATATCAACAAGCGAAGCAGCCGTCGCCAGAGCTTGAGCCTGACGACGCCCATCAGACACACTTCAGCTAAGGCTGTCATTTCGCTTGCTTGTATTTGTGAATGTTTGTGTATTTGTGTGTCTGTTTATTATCGTCAGAGCGACCTCCCCCATTCACACCCTCACATCACAATGCTCGACCCCTCGAGCAAACAGAACTTTGTCGTTCTCGCCTAAGAACAGTGGTTAAGTAAAGCCTAAAACGGGGATAAATTTTTAAAATTCCTTAAACCTATTTCTCACAGCTTTGAAATATGAAAGTTTTTTTTTAATCCTCTTAAGCTAAAAACTTCAAAAAAAAAAAAGAAGTTTAATCTGCAATTCGAGTTTAAATAAAATTATGCCACTGTATTTCCCCGGTTGGTTGCTAGTCAAAAGCTGCCGCCGCCAAAGACAAATAAAAACGAAAAGAAAAAGAAAAGCAAAGAAAAAAAATAAAATACTGAGTGGCACGGCACGGAAGCATGTTGGCGCTAGCGGCATTTGCGACGCATAACGACGTCGATGACTGCCCTTCTCAGCATCGTCGTTCTGTGTCCTGGCTCGTTTCCTTCCCTTGCCCAGCCATGCCCTGCCCTCCCCTGCCATGCGATGCGACGGATTCGCCCTCGCCATTTTTACTCACACCGCACCGCACCGCACCGTTCGGTACTTTTGAAGTTTGAGCTAAGTGACATGCTGTTTATTGTTGAAGGGTGTTAGAATTGCGCTCGGCGCGTACATACCAGTTGATTTGTGGAGCGAGAAATTATCATGCCAAGCGCGTTGAGCACCGCACGCGCCCGCTTTGCCTTTACACGGCAAGCAAATATTTATAGCTATCCGGCTCGGCTAACGGTGGCCAATTAAGTCCAAACAACAATCGTAAATTCCATCGATTGTTGCTGCAACTCCCTTCTATAACTCTTCATTCAACGCGTGATTAATATTGCATAAATCCTGATTATGAGCCTTACAATTTTGTTAATTTATTTTAAAAATATTTTATATCAGTTGAAAAAAATGGAATTACAAAGCATTTGATATCATAAGTAAGATCTTATAGAATTGCAAAGTAAAAAGAGCTTAAGCATATTATGGAGGAACATATAAAATTGTCTACAATATAACCTAGGATTTGGTGAGCATGAAATGGGAAAAAAACAAACATTTTCTTTTCTAACAAATGTGTTAAGAAATCAATTTTAGTAGCTTACTTTATTATAGTATGTTATGCATACCATTTCCCCGTTTAACAAAGCTTTAGATCAAAACAGTTTGCATTTTCCCAACGCTCATAAGTATGCAATGAATTTATGGCATCACCATTATCGCCACGAAAAAAAAAAACAAGAGCGCAAGAGGAATACTTTTTGAGTGTGGTATTTTTGTGCAGTGTAGCTTTTCACTTTATTCGCATCAAAAACGAGAGGGAGAGAAAAGGTCCTGTTCACGCCATGCCATGTCAGACATACAAACAGGACACGGGGACAAACGGACAACGGATTGCCTGACTGCCAGGCTGACTGGCTGCTGTGGTAGCTATGTACACCATGAATGTGCAAGACGCCAAAGTTGCTGGTTGTGGCAAACGGCAACGAACAACGGCCGCAATGGAAAAATAAAAAAAATAATAAAAAAAAAGGATGAAAATCCCCAGCACCAGACGCCACCAGCAGGAGTGGCATAAGCAGCAGCAGTACCACCATCGTCTGTCCATTTGTCCATGGCACGTACTTTAGAAATTCCATGCAGATGTGCGCCGCACGCCGAGACGTGTGTTTTGATTTTGCTGGCACAAAAAAGGACGACGACGACGAGGAGCAAAGCCAAAGCTCAACGAACGAAAGAACGATAGAACGAGAGGGCAGCACTCCAAAAGCAAAACAAGCAAAATACATACATACACAGTTTGCTGTGTAGCTATAGCTTTGGGGTATTGAAGCACTAGGGGCAGGCAGGGCAGAGAAGAGAGGTTGCCCTGGCAAACGGCAACGCACGAAAGAGCATCCAAGCGAGCAAACCGTGAAAAAGTGTCGACAAAAAACAGCAACGGCAACGGCAACAGAGCCAGACCCCAAAGGAAAAACTGGCAACAACAGCAAAGTTTCAGGGAGCCACAAATGGAGATGGAGAGGGTGTGGATGTGGCGGGTGCAGAAGTTAAGGCAGCAGCTGTGCTGTTTGGTGTGAGTAACGAGCCACGCGAACGCGCCTTTCCTGCTGTTGACTGTCTGCCTGCCTGACGCACTGACTGACTGACGCACTGACTGACTGACTGCCTGACTGACTGACTAGGTTGGGGGTGTGATCCAGCACTAACGGAATAATTGCTGGCAACTTCAGCAGCAGCAACAACAACAACAACTTACAAACACACACGCACATATTATAAAACGGAAGCCAGACGAGCTGGCGGCGGCAGCTTGCGTTGGCTGATTTTGCACACGCACACACAGCCACAATCACACCCACACACACATACATACACACACGACCACACCGCATTCACTAGCCGTTATAAGCACGTGAAAAATGCATTACTTTTGACATGGTTACTTCATGCCCCTCTAGAGAGAACAAAACCTAACTGCATAAGTAGTTGGGTTCTATTCATTTGCTAAGGTGGTATATGAAGCAACAATTACTTACGAAACTTATGAAACTAAAGAACTTATAAAGTTATAAAAACCCTAAATTTATATATAACAAATACCCAAAGCATAAAAGTCAAACAAACATTTTTATCTAATACATAATAAGGCCTTAGTTGCTCCCGCTTCAATACTGACAAATGAGTATTATAGAGTTTATAATAATAGTAATGCTAATAAAAATTATCAAATGCTAGCTCAATGTATCAACAATTCAAAACTTGTCCTACAGGGTGCACAAAAACTTACACACAAACATTTGCACAAAGGTCGCGCCAGAGTTTTGCGCTCAGGGGCCATCGGGTACATTTGGTCCCTTAATGTTGCGGTGTGTGTGAATGTGTGTTGTTATTGTTGTTAGTGGAGTGTGTGTGTGTGTGTTTGTGTGTGGAGCTGTCTAACACGCCATGTCCATTTGGTGTTGCTGTTGCTCTTGCCATTGCTGTTGGCGTGTGTCGTCTGAAACGTTGCTGCTGTTTGGTTTGTTGTTGCTGTCGTTGTAATAGGCATTCCGTTGCTGACTGGCTGCCTGGCTGCCTTTGAGCATTGGCATGGCTTTTTAGCCGCAATGCCGCGTCGTTGGCAAGCAACCTCTTTTGGGGTTGGGGTATGAGCTCCCGGTTGGCACGTCCGCTCATTCATCCGTTGTTTGCCCACCTCCATCCGCCACCCGCAACCCGCAACCCGCAACACAGGCCACCTCGTGCCTGCTCCCTGGCTGGTTTCATGGTAAAACTTTGAAACTGAAGACATGCTGGGGGCTTGAGGCACGAACCGTTTGGACCGCACGGACAACTAGGGACGGACATATAAAGCTGCTACTGCTGCATAAATGGATGGCGCTCTTCTTGGCTGGTCGCTCCTGTCTGGCCCCCCCACCGTCTCTGGTCGTGCGACCAGCCGAGTGGCGGTGGCAATGTCTGATTGTTAGTTGGATTTGGGTAGCCACCAAGTTAAGGAACGCAAAGGGAAGGGAGTGGCAGTGGCAGAGCAGAGGACAGGCCATCACAGGTCCGTTGCCACTTGCCAGCTATAGCAAAATTGTCATAGGAATCATCATCGGCTTCGTTAGATGTGGCCTCAGTGGTAATTGTGGGACATTTTGTTGCCACCATTTTGTCCACACACACATAGAGTCACACACATACACAGACACTCACTCAAACACAATGACTGCGTCTGATTGCGCGTCACAGCAGCTCGGTGCTCTGGACCCTGGACCCCAGGCTGCGGAGATAAACGTTGAAAGCAACATTGCTGGGCTGCGAGCGGGCAGGTGGCTTATGATTTGGGTAGGTTTTGTGTGTGTGTGTGTGTGTGTGATTGGGCTGCGACTGGATGTGGCGTGAGCTGTGGCTGGGAGGGTCAAAATGGGGCTTTTATGTATGCGTTACTTTTTATGCACGCGCCCCAGTTCGTACCCCCCCCCGCCTGTCACAGGTGCTGTCGTTTGCTTGCTTCCCTGTTTTGTGAGGGTTTATGGGGGCAGGGCACAGTGCTGTGTGTGTGGATGTCCGTAATAGCTAAAGAATTACATATACTCACACTAAATTGGCTGAAACAGGAAGCGCAGTCGTTGCTTCATTAAGCAGAATTTCAGATGACGATAGACAATGGGCGTGCTAAAAAAAAAAAAACGGGGGTAAACATCAATGCTTCTAGCTGTTGGGCCAGATGTTTTACAACACTGTACAGCCTAGGCTTGAAATATTAATAGTTCATACTGTAGTTTGTTCATAGGTGATTATTTCTTAATTATAAATGTACACAGAATATTATTTATTGCTTAAAAGCTATTGAGACGTAAACATTTTGATTGAAAATATTTTTATTTATTTTCCAACTAGAATTTAGAATCTGTCTATATTGACAATAACGAAATTTCCTGATAACTTGGTTACACTTGTGTATGTGTGGCAGAATCAGACTGAAACCTTACAAAGGTGTTTAATTTGGTTGATCAAATCGGAATAGGCGGTCTAGTGGGTGCAACCTTTTCGCTGTTAACTGTTGTTCGGAAAATCAGTTGCCAGTGGGTTTTCAATGGATTTTCCAACCGGGTGAGTTAGCGTCTACTGAATTTTAAGTTTTCTTGTCAGAAATATTAGAAAAGGATTAATCGCCTTCTTGCTATAACTCCATATTTTTAGACGTCTGACTTTTAAGTTGCATTCTGGTCATTTAACTCTCTTTCAAAAACAAAATGAATAATGTTTAAAAGAGCATATTCAATCCTTGGATCCCGCACCGTCAAGTGAAATTTAAAATTGTCTTTTAGCAAGTTTAAGGAACCTACGACAATCAAATAGAACGTTTCTTAAGAGCTTTGTTTTAAGAAAAAAACAAATCACACATATATGTAGATATTTCACACCTTACAAGAGCTTTAATGCCGCAATATGCATCATAGTTTAACATGAAGCTTTTATCTTTACAGTGCATGCTAATGCTTTGTATATATAACCCAGTTAATGCACTTGCACTTGCCTTAAAAACAACATGATCTTGCATGATGGGGCAAGAAAAAAAGGGTGCATCCTCTAAAAACACTTTACGATCCCAATGGAAGTTGGCTGCACTTATCTGTTATACTTGCAATGTGGTTGAGTGTCTCGCAAATTGCTGCACATAAAAACCAAACAAAAACAGGTGCAAATACAAAAACAAAGCTAGCGAAACCATAAAATACTTAATAGCAAGCGCGGTCAGTTGCTGCTGTTGCTGTTGTTCTATACGCACACACAAACACATGAACACAAACATATCGTTGCGCCTTTTGTGTAGGCAACAGAAAATATTTTTAGCGTCAACGTGGCAGGTCACGCTTATTGAGCAGTGAGAACCGAACCGAAAGCTCCAAAAGAGGGGGCTCAAAAGTGCGACCTGCCTTATGGGCTTAGGGCGCTTTCTTTTCCACGTTTTTTTTTTCATTCTTGCTTACAATTTATTTTCTAACGCCTCTGGCAGGCGGCAAAGTTCTATGAGTTGAAATTTTGTGGTTGTTGACAGCGGTTTTGGTTGATTGTTCTTGCCATTCGACGGCACAAGCAAGTCATTTAAGGGCAGAGTATCAGGTTAACACACACACACACACTTTAAATTTGTGTGTTAGATGTTATATGTACGTAAACGCAACCTTTTGCCGTTGTTGTTGTCGTGGCAAGTTTTCAAAAGCCCCTGGCACACGATTTCGACAACCTTTTTTTTCGTATCAGCCTAAAGTCAGCAACTTTTGTCTTTTTCTTTGTGTTTACTGTCTGGATTGTGTGGGTGTTAGACAATTTGACAGAAGTGTTGGAATATTTTGAAATATGATAAAATGTGTTGCCTAGTTAAGTGGGCAGATGCATAAACAAGCTGGGATAGATGTTCATTTCATGGACATTTGAAAATTTGAAAATAAAATAAAAATAGAATAGAAAATAATCTTAAGCGTCTGTAATTGTTCTTTGCTGTTGCTGTTGTTGCTCTTGTTTTGTATTAGCGCAGCCAACGGTAAATCTTTCAACACCCAGGCCACCCACACAGACAAGCTGCTCTGGCACTCAAACCATTTCACCCCCTTACCCATTCTAAAGTCGACCCAAAATCCCAAAACGAACAAGCGACACGCGCCCTGTTCTGACTTGCCACGGCACAAGAGCACAGAGCATGTCGACAACAGACGCCGCACCGTGCCGCGCCTCGAAGCTGCCAGGCCAACCAACATTAGCATTGAAGTGTGCAAACGACGCCACCCACAACAGACACACACACACACACACAAATAAACTCACACATAAAAAGAGAAGGGCAGTCAGCCGTCGCCGCCACGCTACGCCATGCGGCAGTTGGAGCACTCACGCAAATTTCAATTTTTTTCACACCAATGACTCTTGCTTGCCCTCTGCCTTTGCCACATTGCGGTTGTGTGCTGTCAACCCGACAAATATGTCTTGAACGATTTCAACTTCTATTTAGACAGTATTGAATTAATGTGCGTTAAGAAACATATGGAGTATTTTCATAGTTCTTGGAAATTTTATCAAGTGGCAATTTCGCTGATTTACCTGAAAGCAAAGATTTAAATTGTTTAAATGTTTGCTCTTAAATTTAAGGTTGAACTATTCAATTTTCTGATTAAATGAGCAGCGTAAACACAAAAGCTTGCCACCCCAATAGGTGATGGAATCAACAAGATCAGCTCGTTTGTGATAGCTGAATACCAACAAATGATTTCTAGCTAAATCTTTACTATATTCGTAGTTGCTAAATTAACTTGGTTTTATTCAAATATATCTTTGAAAATTATTGTTATTGGATAACGAATTCGTTTCAATTGTAGGTTGTACATGCCGCCATGCTGCCTGTTTACGAAGCACGCGCCAGGACAAAACCGCACACACAAGCACATGTACATATACACACTTACATACGTATAAGGACACGACCCACACACACACACACAGATACATACAAGCACACACAAACGTATTGTACGTGCTTTTAACTCACCCCGTGTGGCGCACTTCCTTTGATTTAGTCATTTTTCTCTCTTTAGCCGACAACCAACAAGCCATGTGGCTCTGCCAGTGGCAGTGCCATGGAACCGCACGTTGCAAGTTGCTAGTTGCCAGTTTCCCAACCAACTAACCACCCGGCCACCCCACCACCCAGTTGGCAGTGTGTTCACTTCCGACGTTTTCTGTATGTGCTTAAGTTTGTGTGAGTGTGTGTGTGTGTGTGTGTGTATGTTTGTGTACAGAAAAGGTTGCCCCAATCGTCCTGGTGTGTTCTTTTTTTTATGCTGTTTGATTTTCATTTCTGTTTTGCTACCAATACCTTTTGGCCACTCTTGTTATTGTTAGTGTTCTTGTTGTTGTTGTTGTTGTTTTTGTTGGCTGTTGAAGTATTACTTTGCAGCTGCCACATTGCGGTAACGTGCTTTTCACTGCTGTCCATAACTTTTATTAATGCATTCTCTCTCTTTTCGTTTCACACTCTATTTTGATACCGTTGCAACGTATTCAGCGAAGGTGAAGTTCTTAAATTCCCACGTCATCTTATTATCCTAGTTCAAACATAGAAACGGCAATGCACAACTGTCAATATCGATAGCTGCTGATAATGGCACACTTATGTTATCGAAACGATCAGCATCGATACTGGCTGAAGCAGCGCATAACCGATTGTCGCCTAGGCCGCAGCACATGCGACTCATAAAACTGAATAGCCGAGTTGCACACATTTACAGATATGTACAACGTTTGCATGTAACTTGCCGCCAATTCTGGAAACTCGGTGTGGGCAACATGGTGTGAGCAGTCGTGCAGAAACAAGAGCACGGGTAGCATCAGCATCAGCGACAGCGACAGCGACAGCTTTGTTGCTGTAGCTTAGTATGTGGACTGAGTGCTGGCAAGCAGCCCAGCCTTGGGACTTGGTGTGGCTATAAACGATTTATGTGTATGCTTGTGAAGGCCAAGCGCCGCATGATTTACCCATGCAACAACCCTCATACCCATATTCATACCCACCCACAGCCACAATCAACGGCGGCATTCAAGTCATCGTTCAGTTCAGTTCAGTAATTTTACAGACTGCGCCATCAGCTACCAACGCACAGAAGGCAAGAGCAAGACTGTCTCAATTCTATGTTTTTTTGCGTGTGTGTGTGTTTGTATGCGTGTGTGTGGGCGGATGTGTGTATTTCAGTTTCTGATTGCATCTGTAAAAGTGCATGTAGCTAGTATATCTAACCGGCTGACAGCTCGACAGTTTGTCGTTTTACAAGACGACGGCTTGTGGCTTCGGAATTTAGACCTCACACCAAGTGAGCAATGCTAATTAACAGCTTTTTTTTAACCCCAACACTCTTGGACATGCTCAACAAATGGCCGCTAATCAAGTTGCATGCAACCGTAGCATACTTTTTGCGGCTTGTTTTGCAAATCGTGCTCGAATTCAATTTTCTGTATGTTGTTGAAGAAATCTTACTATAAGGAAGCACTCCACACCTTTTTAATAAATTTTTCTGTTTAATAGCTATGCAAAAAAATACCTAAATATTTATTTGAATACACATACTGTGTGCAGGCATTTGATTTTGAAACTGTAAACGATTTGATCAAAATCTACAGATTTAAAAAGTATATCTGCAATTTGTTCCTTTTGTCAAACATCTATGCTATCTATACTGTGATAGTTGCTGGCCAAAAAGCAACGCCAACCATCCTGCCTTTCCCGTCCTCTCAACAGCACACATCGATGTCGTATTTATCTAATAGTCCCTGCTGCTGCTGCTGCTGCTGTCAGTTTTGTCTACGTCTGGTGTTGATGACCCATTCTACAGGAATTGCTGTCGCCTGGCTTATTATTTGCCACGACTACTGGCTGCGGCGCTAAAGTTTCGCCTCGTTGGTGTTATGATTTCAATGTGGGTAGCCGAACAGCACGACCACCCCGAACCCAATTCCACAATCGCAACCGTCATCGTCAGCATCTCCACACACACACACAAACATACAGACATACATATAAGTTCCCAGCCCACACGCTTCCATACCCGCCCGCAGGCCACAACCATAGCTAACTCACTGGCTGCCCGACGTCGTTTGCGAAGGCAACCCAATAGACAAATTTTTGCAAAGTTGACGACTTGGAATAAAATGGTAAGTTAAATATATAAATATAAATAAATCGTGATCTAAATGTCCGTTTTAATATATGGTATTATTTTATATTAGAAATAATATGACAGTATATCTCAATGCTGCTTCGATCAGTTTCTCTATTCTTTGATTGACTACTTCGTTCAGTTTGCACACATTAAGTGCTTAACGATGGCTTCGTTATGTTACAGTTAACTTTACACTTAGATGCCTGATGACTGTTCAAGTTTTAACTTAAAATGTAAATGTTAAAGCTTTGCTGTTAGTTTTTTTTATTTAGGAGTATTTATAAACTGTCAAATATATATAATCATCATTTATTGTTAAATGTAAAGGAAATGTTTACTGGCATATCTGATTTTTGCCTAAACGAATTGATTTGTACGTCAGTGTGTGTATGTATGTATTTCTCTGTGTGTGTGAGTGTGTGTGGGGCGCGCGTACGTGCGAACTTTCTGTGCTCGCCAAAGCCAGACATGGTCACGCCGTCTGTCCGACTGTCGCTGGCGGCACGTCGACTGGCTGACATTTGCCGCATTTGCCAACGCCCAACCGCCCACAACTGGCAACATGCCGCAGCCGCCGTCAGCGTCGTTAAAGCTTTGCACTGCGACTGCTATGTGAATGTGAGTGTGTATGTTTGAGTGCGTGTATGTGTGTGTGTGTGTGTGGCAACCATTACCACAACCACCATTAACGTGCCAGGCAGTCAGCCAGGCGTTGCTGTTGCTGTTGCCGCCGTTGCCACTGTTGTTGTTGTTGTTGTGTGCTGTTCTTGTTCTTGTTTTTATTGTTGGTTGACTCCAATCTGCTTTGGTTGCTGCGCCACACGACGATGGCTATAGCGATGGCTATGGCGTTTTGCTATGAGGCTATGAGGCAAGCCAGACCCAAAGCCCAAGCCATTCAGTCGGCAAATTTTGTACGAGCAATGCGCACACGGCGGGCGTCATAAGCGACCGGGGGGGCAAGCAAGTAAAAACGAAAAGTCGAAGTGCCTTTACCGTTACGCTTAACGTTAGCTTCTGTTCTGTTCTGTTCTGTGTTGTGCTGCTTTTCAGTTCAGTTCAGTTCAGTTGAGTTGAGTTGTGTGCAGTTCGTTTCGGTTTTAGTACTCGGTTTACTCTCGACCAGTGCGGACGTTTCGCTAGTAGCATTGGCATTTGATTTTTGTGACAATTTTGCTTTCGTGTCTCTAAGCCGTGCAAAAAGGCGTAATTTTTGGCAGCTGTTAGTGTTGAAATACCCAACGGCAAAACTGTGAACGTAGTTGAGTTTAACCATAATCGAATTTTAAAAGTTTACGCGTGTGTGGAATTCATTAAGAGTTGTGTAAAAATGACAAAATGACAGCAAAACGTGATAAGGATTACAACAAAAATAAATCAACAGCGGGTAAAAATATCCTTCAAATATGATTATCAACATATTAACTATTCCAAACTATTGATATAAAATCGCCTTAAGGCACAATTGAAATAAATACTTTGAGCCTTATGCAGTAGTCTAAAATATTTTCGAATGCTTTTTTTTTGGAATTCACAGATTAAATTGTAAACTTAATAAATAGGCAGTTGCTGAACTGCTTTAAAAAAAGGTATAATAAAGGTATTTTTCATAGTAAAGCAGATCTTTCATTTGGATGACAGTTATATAATATAGTTGCCGATCTCAACAATAAACCTAACTAAAATAAACACCCTGACCAAAGTTTCAGTTGGATAGCTTGAAAACTAAGAGACAAGCTTGGCATAAAAACTGACGATCCGACGGAGTTTACGAAGACTTGGATTCTTCCTTCTATTCGTTACACGTTTTATAACAAACATATAGTACAAGTTGTTTTTAGGTAACTTCCATAATAACACTAAGCTAATTTGAAAGTACTGGTCTCAAAAAAAGCAACTGCAAATTTTCAAAACTTACAGATTTCCAAAGAGGTTATATGTAACTTAATTATAAAATATATAATCTGGAGTTTCCTTTAGGGCTACAATCTGGATCTGAAAGAAAAAACGTTTGTGTACCTAAAAACAATGATACAATTTCATCAGGAATTGTCCCAAAACGTGTGTAAAATTTGTATGTATTCTTATAGTATATGTTAGGATATATTTTTAGGCCAACAGAGGGAAAAGTAAGCTTGTTTTGGACTTTTTGATAGATTATTAGAATTAAGTTTGATCTTAATTTGATCTTATTTAACAGTTTGTATCTTTTTCATTACTACAACTCCATACAACCTGATCCATAAATTTTTTGCCAGATTTCCCAAAAGAAATTTTGAAAAAAATTGATGATTCGTTTAGGCTGTGCGTTGAAAAATCGTCAGTCTGAAAGGATAAACTATATTATTGATATTGTTTTTCCATATAAGAAGAAGAAAAAACTTCGTCATATGGAAAGTTCGTGGAATAGAATGGGTTTTTGATTGAACGAAATAACAGTGTTCTGGATATGAATTCGTAATATAGAAAACTTCGTTATATGGAAGGTTGTTATATAGAAGTTCGAATGTATTACGATCAGTAGATTGTTAGCTTCAATATATTATCTAAAATTTGTGCACATAATTTGTTGTTTATTTAGGCCTCGGATTCTCCGCTTCAAGCTCAACTAATGGCAGTGGCATCAAATCCATTGCTTTGGTGAGCTCTTCACAAAATGTAACATCGTCGCAGGACATTAGCAAGCGTACGAATAAACCACTCATGGAGAAACGACGACGTGCACGCATCAATCAAAGCCTGGCCATACTCAAGGCCCTCATCTTGGAATCCACCAAGCATCAGAATGCCAAGAACGGCGATGGCCAAGCGAAGCATACCAAATTGGAGAAGGCCGACATATTGGAGCTAACCGTTCGCCATTTTCAGCGACATCGCAATCTCGATGATCCAAGTAAGTAGCTGATGTTTTTGCGGATTAACAAATAACCTTGCTTCAATTCACTTGTCTTACTTAACCATCAGCAGCTGTGAACAAATATCGAGCTGGCTACACGGATTGCGCCCGAGAAGTGGCCCGGTATTTGGCCACGCCAGAGCCACCGCCATTGGGCAATATGCCCACGCTGGCCGAGCCTGGCTCGAAGGCTCGGCTGCTGCGTCATTTGGATCAATGCATAGCCGAAATCGATGTGGAAATTTGCCCGCACTCAACGACAGCAAATTTTGCAGAGAGTCCCAATAGCAGCAACACCTGCTTTGATATCAAGAAAACACCAGCATTGCCCGAGGAGCATTCACTGGACTACAGCAGTCAGGATTCGAATCCGCTCGATTATAGCAAAGGCGATCAGCGTTTAGTTCAGGCAGCAGCCACGCTCTCCTCCACTCAGGATGAGAACAATAATCGTGGCCAGTTGGCGGCACCACAAACACCAACAGCTCAAACTCCAACAATACAGCAGCAACAGCAACAACATCAACAACAACAGCAGCAACAGCAACTGCAACAACAACAGTCGCCACCAAATGGAGCTGTCATCGAGCTGGGCTATGAATCAGATGTGGGCAACAAGGTGGTTTGTGTCAATGTACTCGAGCAGTACAAGCAGCAGCTGAAGTCAGAGGGTGGCGCCCCAAACGGTGTCCTTGTGCTACCGCCACACTATGTGCAGCTGGCAGCTGCTTTGGGCCTAAGCGCTCAGCCACTGGTAGATCCGATTGCGACGCGCACAGATTTTGAGCGTCTGATTGAGCTGCAACGTCTGCAGCCTCATCTCGCCGGCAAGCTGAGTCCCAATTTTGCCGGCAGTTTGGAGGCAGCACATGTGGCTGCCGCAGCGGCAGCTGCCTATGCCAACAGCATGGCCAGCAATCCAACGGTTGCGGCTGCAGCTATGCTCAGTGAGCGACCCGCCTCGGTGGCATCCTCCTCGGCGGCGGCGTCCGTTAGTTCGGGTGTCTCCGATCTTAAGTCAGCGCCGGCAACGCAGCAATCTTCGCCACGCTCGGAAAGCGGCATTGGTTCGAATGAGAACGAAACATTGGATTCCAGTCCACAAACGAGTAGTGCGGCCCGTCAGGCGCTGCGTCAGCGTCAAGAGGAAGAGTATCGGGCACAACAGCAACAATTGTTGCTACATCAGCAGCAACAACAGCAGCAACAACAACAGCAACAGGTTGCTCTCGGTCTCCAGCAAGGCTCCGATGAGAGCATGTGGCGGCCATGGTAGTTTTTCTTAGATACGCCGCGTATCTTGTACAGTTCGGGATAGTAAAGCTTTTATGTACTAAGTATGTATGTACTATATTTATGTATGTAGACTGCGCAAATTTGTTGATTTGTTATAAATAAAATGACGTTTTATTTTGGCTTCTAACTAAACCCACATAGTTCAGTGGTCGCTCAATAATAGGCACCCTTCCTTTCAAAACTTTAAATGTCAAAAAATCAAATACTTTTTTTTTCATAGAATACCATAGTTTTAGATTCAAAGCTGTTGACTTTTTGATTTGAGCGTCCACTGTAGTTAGGATAAGACCCTACTGTTAAGCTCCTGCTCTTATAAATATATATAAAAATTCCAGCACGAGATGTGAATTTTAAATGCATTTTTCACGTGTGCCAATGCCAAAAGAATATAAAAAAAAACAACAGAAAATTAACCGGTTATAACAATATGTATAATTCCAAGCTATGTTTTCTCCAAATACCTTGCGTAGAATGTATCAAATACTGAAATTAAAATAACATTAATGTTAACAAATCAAAAATATAAAGAAAAATGTTTTGTTTTTTGCCATTCAGCTTGTAATTCTTATATACAACTTTATTTTAGATAGGTACATTGTATATAATATAGATTCGTGCAAGTTAATAATATTATTATCTTTTGGAAAACGCGAATAAATAATTGTGTGTTATATAAATATGCATATATATACTATATATAAAGGCTAAAACAGAAGATTAATATTGCCTTTTAAAACCCTTAAACGCCATGCAAATAAAAACTACTTTGATTTCATTGTGGTTAGCGATTTGCGTGGCGCTGATTGCCGCTGCCGCGCCAAGAATGTTTGTCCTGAACCCATTAATAATGCCAATTTAGAGTCGACAGCATCGCGTTGTGCATTAACGCCCAATCTGTAGAATGCGCTGGCCATTAACTGTTCCTCCATGCCGCTCATTTTAGTCTTCGAGTCCTCCTCAATCACATCGACGCTCTTTTCCAATGTATTGGCCTCTAACACTGCAAATAAGATAGAGTGGCGTTTATTAAATGCACGGTATCTCATAATCTTTGTACTTACCACTGGCAATGCGCGGATCAATGTTCTTGATAACTTCTTTGGCTCTTTCAACACATTTGCGGTATTTGACTTCATATGCCATTACCTCCTGCTCTCTTATATTCAAATTCGACTCTAACTGTGTAACTTTGCATTGCAAAGTCGAGTTCTGTGTAGCGAATTCCTCGATTTGAAGTGCTAAGCAACGATTGATAAAGATATATGTAATATTTTTTATCTCTTCATATTGTATTTTTTTTATAACGTACTCTTTTGCTCATTGAGTTCCATTAGCTGCTTGATTTGTTTGCTGAATTCATTTCTATATAATAAATACCAAGAAATATAGTTTTTTTAAAGCTTATTTAAAAATCCAATCTGTCATACTCACTCCTTTAATATGGGATCATTGCTTTGCGAAGCATGCGATAATGATAGTATTCGCTCATTAGCGGCCTTCATTTGTTCACGCAAGTTCTCGCAGCGTTTATTCGCATCGTCCAATAGTTGCTGACAAATTTGAGAAAAACAATATTATAACGAATTATTAATTTAGTTACAGACTCAAAATTACCGCTAACGCTGTTTGGCCACCTTGACCCTCACGCAACGCCTTATTCTCCGCCTCCAGACGCTGAATTTTATCCATCACAGCTGGCGGCTGTAGCTCCCTCGACATTGTTGTGCCCGTCAGGCTGCCTGAGTTTGTTGATAGCTGTCCGCATTTAAGCTCGTCGAAAGCCTCACGCAGATTATCGCGCTCCTTGAGCAAACTATCTTTTTCCCGTTGTAGCGCCAGGTTCTTGCTGTCCAAATTCTTGTTGTCGAACTCTAGCTTGACATTTTTGCTGCTCTCGTTGTCAAGTTTTGTGTGCAGATCCTGTATTTCTTTCTTAAAGAGTTCTATTTGACCCTTTGTGTTTGCATAACGTTTGGCATCCTCTTCGAATTGTGCGTTTTGTTGCACATAGTCAGCACTTCGCTCTTCAAGCATCTTGACGTGTTTCTTAAGGTCATTGTACTCCTCGAGTTTCTTTTTATAAGTCTCCAGCTGTGCCTCGCAAACTTTCAGTTTGTCTGTGGATTCACGCAGCACATCAACCTCGTCTTTAAGTGTGGTCAACACGGCTGTACTTTTCTGTTAGATCAAATATGATATTAGAATGAGATTTAAATGTAGATTTATAAGACATGCCATTAGTTCGTCTATGCGCTGCTGCATGTGCAACATGTCCGCCTCCTGCTGCTGCGCCTTTATCTTGAGGTCTTCACGTGCACCCTCTGACTGCAGCAGCTCTTCCTTAACCAAATCCAGCTGTCGCCTACACACATAATATTCTGGTCTTAAAAGTTTTTATATAATTTTAAGTGTCGTCAAATAGCTCACCTTAGCTCATTGTAGCGCACAGAGCCCGCTTGTATGGGTCCCAGTGAGACACCATCGTCCCCAATTGTATTATGTTCGAGACGAGCAAATTCCTGCTGCATCTTTTGCAATTCCTGCTGCAAGTTTGTTTTTTCATCGATGAGTAAAAGCATTTTCTTTTCAGTCTCAAAACATTTCTGGGCCATGGCATCGCGATCCTCGGTCAACTGGGACTGCAACGTCTTGGCATTGCCATCGAGCATGC
Source organism: Scaptomyza flava (assembly GCA_030179655.1). Lineage (NCBI taxonomy): Eukaryota > Metazoa > Arthropoda > Insecta > Diptera > Drosophilidae > Scaptomyza > Scaptomyza flava. The sequence goes on from JARNME010000029.1 coordinate 11,585,371, forward strand.
CACTTAAGGAGTTGCGAGACAACGAACTGACGACACCACCACCCTCTGTTGTTTGACGGGTTGAAGTTTCTAGCTCTTGCAGCGCACGCATAATGTTCGCTTGCAGTTCCTCCTCCAGGCACATAATCTCGCATATATATGACTGCTTCTTAGCGCAGTTGACCGCACAACCCAAAACCAACTGCAACAGGCGCTCTAGTTCAGTGAGGTCGCACTTCTCAGCAATCGCTTGAACATCCGGCTTAACAAAATCATGTTGTAGCGTATTATTCAAGACATCGCTGTAGTATTCGTATACGCCCTCAACGACCTTTTTGAGATTGCTCATACGCAAACGCCAATTGCTACCAGCAGCGCTTGATTTGATTTTCGACAGCCACGAATCGCTGAATGATTCAGGTGCAAATTGATTCAATGCCTGTGCCAATGCTACGCCATCTGCCAATTCGTCGGCGTTTGCATGAGGTGCATTTAGATTAAGTGTTTTGAACCACTCTAACAGACTATAATACATTCCGTTTTGAGTAGACATCGTAGACAGTATAAAATTATGACAAAACCAAACAAATAAAAATTAGAAACTTTTCACAGAGGAAACACCACAGCTGTTGCAGCGTAAACAAAACAGCTGCAGTTACAATATCGATATCGAACATACAAAGGAGCTATCGAGTAATCGACAGACTATTCACAACATTGATTCCTACAGGTGATGGATGATTGATTGTACTTCAAGGGTTGATTTAATTATTTTTCGTCTTGATTTAAAATTTATTCTTTTTTCATACAGGTTTCGCCTACTTTATGAGTGCGTCAGACAATTGTTAACAATTAAATTCATTTGTCTAAACATTTAATTTTGTGTAATAGTATTAAAATCGATGGCTTCGATTGCTCCATTCTCACTTCTATCTATGCATTGTTCTACCCATTTTAGTTTATTATCTTGCTCTTTGATTTTATCAATCGGTGTCCAGCTTGAGTCGAATTCAAGTCTATAGCTGCCCTTGTACGTCTGGTCAACAGAACAGTTCCATTCCTTTAAACAAATTAACAGATGTATGAATGTGCATACAAAAATTGTTATCAATATAAGGCTTGTATGTATATGTGTGTATATAATTACTTCCGGTGACAGCATGCTAAAATAGTCTTGACCCGTGGCCCTTTGGTAAAGATGATAGATATGGCCGGGTTTCTTATGAAAATTACAAGCCGCGCTGTGTAGCATCCGACTCTCATTTGACTCCTTGAGTATATCCATTGCCTGTTTTTGCAACATTTTAATCTGCAATTGTACATGATTATGAGCAATTCGAATGCGCTTTTTTAAATTAATGCTTGCCTGATCCAGAATAACCACCAATTTTTGGCTTGTGCTATTTTTTATGAATTTATCCGCAGATGATATTTCCTGTGCTAATCGAATTATATCAGATTTATCGTGCATAGACACACGCATAGGATCTACTTGAAATTGCGGGTTTCTCTCCACCAATTGAGCTGCATAAGTAAACGAAAACAAAATGGATTCATTAAGGGTTTAAAACTATTCAGAACAACGCAGATTCGCTTGGTACATACATAAACTTCTAAAATGCAATTTTTCCTATATACTTTCATACCTTTTTTAATAGCAGATTCGTATGTTAATTTCTGATCCATTGTTGCACTTCTTTTCATTCCATATATATTGAATAAGATAAAATTATTTATTTGTATGAGGACCGAAATTTAGACGTGTTTACTATAAATTTTACGCAAACAAACAATAGCATGTGTTGCATGCGATACCACTTATCGATAGACATCGACAGCGCTTTCCAAATGACCCCCAACTGGGATTAATTTAAAAAATTTCCCTTACTAAATTTATTAACATTCCGTCGAACACTGTTTGCTTATTTATAAATATTAACATGTTAAGTAAATGCCTTTAAGATTGGCCATCACAAAAATACATTTGAAAAATATCCATAAGCAATTAAGAATGATAAACTTCTTGTTCGGCTTCCAGGCAAAGACTTGGCTAGGAGGAAGAAATAGACATCTCTTTCGAATTTTTTTTATAGGCCTGCAGAACAATTTTTTTATTTATTATTTTCGATTTGGTTAGTTAAACTTCGTTGATAATTAACTTACATGCTGGGCAATTTTCAGAAGATGTTCAAAGGTTGTTTTACCCGTTTGCATAACCATACTATGCAAAACATTACTCTGGGACGCGGTCAACAGTTCGTAGGGTGCACCAAATTCGACAACGTGTCCAGCATCCAAAACCATGACCTTATCCGAATCCATTATTGTGTGCAGTCTATGGGCAATTGTAAGTACGGTGCATTCTTTGAACTTATTTCTTATGGTCGTTTGGATAAGTGCATCAGTTTGTGGATCCACATTGGCAGTGGCCTCATCCATGACCAGGATGCGATTCTCGCGCAGAATCGCACGAGCCAAACACACCAATTGACGTTGACCCACGCTAAAATTGGAGCCACCCTCGGAAACATTACTTTGTAGACCCCTTGGCAGCTCAGAGACTTCATCCTTGAGATGCACCTGGAAGTAAATAGTTTGAAAAATTTAGTTGAGATTAGGTTAAAGTGTTACGTTTGAATTTTACCTCTTCTAAAGCTTGCCAGAGCTTAGAGTCCGGAAACTGCTCGAACGGATCCAAGTTATAGCGTATAGTACCAGAGAACAGTACTGGTTCCTGAGGTATTATCGATATTTTACTGCGCAAGTCATGCAAGCCAATCTCTTCTGTATCACGTTTATCAATTAGTATGGAGCCATCATTATAGGATAGGCGAAACAAGGCATTTATAAGCGAGGATTTGCCGGCGCCAGTGCGGCCAACAATGCCAACTTTTTCCTTTGGTTCAATGGTAAAATTTAGAGATTTCAGCACGTACGGAGCCAGAGGATCTGGCGCGTAGCGTAAACTCAAGTCGTCAGCAACAATCTGACCAGCTTCTGGCCAACTGACTGGTGGTTTTTTATCAGCTGCCGATTCGAATTCACCTTCCGGTTTTAATTCTCTGTATTCAATTACACGTTCCACGGAAGTCATTGAGTTCTCCAGCTCAGCCGATTGCCGCATGCCCCACTGCACCATGCCAGTCATGGACATAGCCTGCGTAATGGCCAAGCCAATCTGGCCCGGATTGTCGGGTGGATAAACGAAGTTATTGAGAATTATGATTAACACATAAATCACACAAAACAAATCAAGATAATAACCAAAGGCTCGACTTGTCGATAGGAATGTGTAATATCCAATTGAATGATTATCCTGATAATGATCATACTCGGCAGTTAACATTCTTTGTGCTCGCATTGCCCGTATTGTTGGCAGACCATTCAGTGTGGCTCCAAAATGCGAATACATGGGGGAACGGGCAACCGCCTCAAGACGCTTCACATCACGCGAGGTGCTCAAGTAAAAATTGCGCAGATAATAAAAGGAGAGGAGCATTGCAAGTGTATTGATCAGGTACCAGGGATTCGTAACGCACAGCACGCTTATAATGCCAGTTAGCGTTAGGAATATTTGAATGCAATCCAACATAACTGCAGGCAGCACCTCATCCACCTGACCCATATCCATGGCAAATCGATTAAGTATACGACCCGATGGATTCGTATTGAAGAAATGCATGGCAGCATGTGTGATTCCCCGGAACATTGAGTTGTGCAGCTTGGTGGACGAATGCATGGCCACACTGAAGAACAGAAGCGTTCGCATCAGGGCAAATACAATCAGCATCACATTTATAGTCGCAAAGTAGTAAATATCCAACGTCGATGAGGAGTTGCTTTTCACCCTGCAAAAGAAAAATAGATTTCAAACTACTATTACATATTTCTTTTAAGACTATGTATAATAAAACTAGGTTAGTACCCGACTGCCTTTGCCACCATTAGACTAGTCCATCTAATAAAACTTACTGTCTTGCTTCCAGGGATTTGCAAAAATCGGAAAGTCACGTTTGAAAGTCACCCTTTGGTGAGAAACTTTCCAATACCCTTTCTTCTATAAATCGGTGTAAGTCTTTTGAGTTTACTTACCAGTAGGACAAAAAGTAATCACCCCAAGACGCCATCGTTTGCGTTCCCAAGCACAGGAACATTACCAGTAGAAACATTAGCCAGCCACAGCCGGCAGCAAAGTATTTTTGATACATTGCCCAACCAATTTTAGCTGCAGAGCGTGTCTCCTGCACTTCCTTGGGCTGCGGTTCGTTGGACATCAGCGAATCATCGATATTGGAACCCATGGATGAGATGCTATTGCTACTTTCCACGCTGCTATGACGAAAGTACGTGTGGCTTATGGATTTTTTTGGAGCATCTCCAGCGCCAGTCAAATCCTCTTTAGTTTTGTCATCTTCTTCTGCCGTTGTTTCCTCTTGCGGCTGTTGGGCAAGCAATTGAGCAAAGTGCTGACCGCTTTTGAGCATATGCTCGTAGGTGCCCTGGTCTGTGATTTTGCCATTGTCCACGCACACAATCAGATCCGCCTGCTCGAGAAACTGCAGCTGATGTGTGACCAAGATGACAAGATGCTTGCGCAGAAATCCACGCATGCATTGCTCAAACAAATGACGTCCCACATGGGCATCCACTGCGCTCAGCGGATCATCGAGCAGGTAGACATCCGCCTGACGATAGACAGCGCGTGCCAAACTGATACGCGCTTTTTGTCCACCCGACAGGGATGCACCTCGTTCCCCTACAATCGTCTTGTCACCCTGCGGCAACAGTTCAAAGTCACGCTCCAGGGCACACATGCGAACCACTGTGCGATAGCGATGCCTGTCCAGCGGCAGGCCAAAGAGTATGTTCTCACGCACCGTGGCACTAAAGAGCCAGGGTTCTTGTGCCGCATAGGAGCAGCGACCGTTTAACTTGACCTCACCCGCTTCCGGGCTTAGCTCACCGAGCATGGCCTGTATGAGACTGGATTTGCCAGAGCCCACAGTTCCAATGACAGCCACCAGTTGTGCGCCATGCAGCTTCATATTTATGCTATCGAGAATGGGTTCAGTGTGCTCCAAACTCCAGCGTGCTCTCAGATTCTTAATCTCTAGACATATGTCCGAGGTGTTTTGCGTTTGATTGCCATTCGCTAGAAGTTTCTTCTTTTCTGCAGTGTGCTCCTCCTCGTACTCCTCCTCGAGCATCAACACCTGAGTCTCCTCGCGCAACATAAACTGTGTGATCCTGCGCAAAGACACCAGCAATTCGGCCACCTGTGACATGCCACTGGGAAAGAATTTGCTCATCGACCGCCTCAAGATATTGTAAAATGCCGTTACGCAAAAAGCATGCTCCGCAGTTAGATGACCTCCAGAGAGGACATAGGCCAGCAGGCTGGCAAAGATTGCCAGTCTTCCCAGAGTAATCTCAAAGGAGAGCAGCACTCCTCGTATATAGTTCACCTTGCGTATGACGCTCATCTCGCTGGCACGTGTGCTGCCCACCAGTTGCTCAAAGGGCAGTTCCCATGCATACATCTTGATCACCTGGATGCCAGCAATGATTTCATTCATCATACGCACCCTACGATCCGTACGCAAAGCGGTGCGCAAACGTAGCGCCGAAGTCAATCTACTCAGGTAAGTTTGAAGTGGCAGGTAGAGCAGCAGGATGGCAATGCCGTAGAAGGAGGCGACTCCAATCTGCTGATAGAGGAAATACGAGGCAAACAGCAGCTCCAGCGGACCCAGCCACAGGAAATGCAAATGGATAAGGGCTCGATCGAAGCGACCCAAATCATTGGACACCAGATTAACCACCTGACCAGTGGTGGTGCCACCCAGCGCCGTGCGGCTCAAGCGCAAAGCTTTTCTATAAATGGCACAACTGACTGCCACACGCATCTTCATCGCAAGATGCATCATGTACATCATGAAGGGATGAAACAGCAGGACACTCGTCACAGTGCATATCACTAAGCCGGCGCCATAGAGTTGCGCTTTGGGACTGTTTCCATTTCCATTCAGTGTAAACTCTGAGATCAGGCCGGCAAGCAAAAGTGGTGTAGTGGCTCTAAAAAGCAGGAAATATAAATTTCAACTCATTGAATAATACAATAATCTCACCTAAGACCCAATTCAAGAGTGCCAAGCACAATGCCCGATAAAACTAATTGCCAGCCAAACACTTTTAGTATCACTCTTAGCATGCTGGCATTTTGGGTTCCTTTGCCTGATGATGGCTTGGATTCAGCTTCCCATGTTTGGAATAGTTTTTCACCAAGCTTTTCTGCTTTATGCTCGTTGAGCACATCATAGAGATCAGTGGGTTCTAATGTTTTTTTGCGTCCCTTGAACAGAATGGGTAGCGCAAAGCTATAAAGATAAAAGTTTATTTGTAAGATATTTTGGTTGTAATAATGTAAAGTGACCCTTTGAAATTGTATAACTACAACTGATAAGGCAAAGTTAAATATTATCTTATCATTGACAATAGATAAAAATTGTGCACTTTATGGCTGTTTAAAAGATCAAGTTTATTACAAAAACTTGAACTTCAACGTTGATATGATAAAACTTTTAAATTTATATTTCATATATTATTTTCACAAAAGTTTTAGATTTCATATATATCTCAACTTACCAGAACATTATGGCGGATAGAAAACTGGCATTCTCCCGCGGATTGGGAGCCAATTTATCAGCTGTCATCTTAAATCAAACTCAATTGCAATACCTATAAAAGAAATAGATTAATTTAACTAACATAACTTAAATTAACAAAATCAATTGGAGCTTTAAACTCTTATACCTCATAATCAATTATATATTGTTGATAAACTTGTGCAAACGTAAACAAACGTTTACATCAAGCTTAGGAATGCAAAATCACCAATGAACAGATTCGCCTTCATAATTTAACGATTTTGATTATTTCCAATCGTATTCAATTAGTGTAGTCATGACATTTTTTGCTTTTATAAAAAGTTAATTGTTTACTAATCGTAATCGTAACTGAACAGCTCTGATTTAATCACAACTAGAGACATAAACGACACACACACACATACACTCACACTTCCGCAATAGCGCTGTTTTATCATTTAAATTTTGCACAACATGTTAACAAATTTTCCAATTAAAAAGAACAGTTGGTGAGAACACGAGTCACCGGTCCGCAGTTCAAAACATAACTAAAACTTATTTACTCTCGCGAATTTTATTTAACAGCTGTTCGAACAGCTGAGCCCGGCACAATTAAAACGTTGCCATACCGTTATTTTTCGATTCACACACATGCAAACATCTTTGTTTACGTTACTTGAATTTTAGAGTGGACCTTTATAAGACTGGGCAAGTTTTATCAACGCAACTTTTTCCTATACACTATATTTAATTTTAATTAATTTAATTATCTTAGTAATTTTATCATTTGATAATCCTAAGTCTACGCTAAGCGATTTAAGTTTACACAAATTTATTTCAATTTGAAATCTACAAATTTTATTTGCTAAAATATTTTCAAAATACGTGGGAATTTTTTTCGGTATAAGTACATAAATAAGTATAATATATAATTATATATATTTTTAGAAGGCACTGTGTTTCTTGCACTTTACACTTATTAAACATAGAAATACATAGATTAACATTAATAACATAATATTCAATACATAGGCACATACATTATAAGTACAGTTAAAATTGGAATTGGATGAGTTTATATACATTTGAAAGACTGGCTGGATATTAAGCACGTACATTAATAAACAAAAATCCCTGATTCAATCAATATATATTGGCCTTAGGACGATGATCTGACATTTTGTTGAGCATATTCGAATGCCTAAAAACAAAAGAATATAATAATTAGAATTGATTTGTAAACTCAAACTGAACTGAATAGTATTCATTTACCTTCTTTGCAACTTGTTCCAGATTATCATAGGTTGATTTGCCCGTCTGCTTAACCATATCATGGAAAACTTTGCTTTCGGCGGATGTTAAAAGTTCATAAGGTGTTCCAAACTCAACCACTCTGCCGGCATCCATGACGAGCACCTTATCGGAGTCCATTATTGTGTGCAGTCTATGGGCAATTGTAAGTACGGTGCATTCTTTGAACTTATTTCTTATGGTCGTTTGGATAAGTGCATCAGTTTGTGGATCCACATTGGCAGTGGCCTCATCCATGACCAAGATGCGATTCTCGCGCAGAATCGCACGAGCCAAACACACCAATTGACGTTGACCCACGCTGAAATTCGTGCCACCCTCGGTTATTCTACTCTGTAATCCACTTGACAAATCGGCAACGACATCCTTTAGCTTCACCTCATCCAAGGAAGACCATAGTTTTTCATCACTATACTCATCGAAGGGATCCAAGTTGTAGCGCATTGTGCCAGAGAACAGCACCGGCTCCTGAGGTATAATCGATATTTTGCTGCGCAAATCATGCAAGCCCATTACTTGCGTGTCGTGCTTATCGATCAGTATGGAGCCATCGGTGTATGAGAGGCGGAACAATGCGTTTATCAGCGAGGATTTACCTGCACCTGTGCGACCCACAATGCCAACTTTCTCACGCGCTTTGATAACAAAATTAAGAGACTTGAGGACGTAATCGGATTTGGGATCCGGTGAATAACGTAGACTTAGCTCTTCGAAGACGATCCTGCCATGTTCAGGCCAGGTCTTGGGCGGTTTCTTATTAACCGGAGCTTCTAAAGCGCCTTCTGGTTCAATATCCTCATACTCGACGACACGCTCCACGGCAGTCATGGTGTTCTCCAGCTCTGCAGACTGTCGCATGCCCCACTGCACCATGCCAGTCATGCCCATTGCCTATGGAATGGAATTAATTGGGATTTAAGCGAACGAATAACTTTATGTAACTTACCTGGGTAATTGCCAAACCCACTTCACCACCATTAGCTGGTGGAAAAATGAAGAAACTCAGAGTTATAATGCCAATGTAGACGACACAGAAACAGTCCAGCCAATAGCCAAAGGCACGTGAGGTGCTGATAAACATGTAAAACGCCGAGCTATGCAAGTTCTGATGATTGTCAAACTCGCTTATAAGCACACGCTGTGCTCCGAAAGCCCGTATCGTAGACAGACCCGTCAGCGATGCAGCCATATGCGAGTAAATTGGCGAGCGAGCTAAGTAAAAACAAAAATAACACAAGCAATTGATTAGAATTTATATATATCCGCAAAATGTATGCATATATCTTAATTCACTTACTAATGGCCTCCAAACGTTTGACATTGCGTGATGTTTTCAAATAGAATGTGCGCAGCTGATAGAAAATGATGCCGAGTATCAGCGTGGGGACGAGAAAAAGCGGATTTACAATAGCTATGACAATAACAATGCCAGCTAAGGCTAAAAATATTTGTATAACATCCATCATGACAGCCGGCAGTACTTCATCCACTTGACCCATATCCTTTGAGAAACGATTCAGAATACGACCCGATGGATTTGTATTGAAAAAATACATAGCAGCACGTGTGATACCGCGGAACATGGAGTTATGCAGTCTGGTGGATGCCTTCATGGCCACATTGAAGAACAAAAATGAACGTGCCAGCGTTACAGCAATTGTAGCTATTGTGATTATTGTAAATATATATGTATCCAGCATTTCACCATCCACCGACCAGCCCAATTCGTTAAGCCACAATGAGAGACGTGATTCGAGAGCATGTGAGACAATTGTCGTTGTGTCATTGATGGCTGGTGTATCAGAGGAATCCAAGATGTGAGTGCTATTGTCATTCATGCTCCTTATGGTTCCCTTCTTGGCAACCCTGTAAAAAATAAGTATATTGTGTAATCAAGAAATAAATGGTCGGGAATTTATTTGTTGTATGCCTACCAATATGAAAGAAAATAGTCGCCCAGAGAGGCCATTACTTGCGAGAGCACACAGAAACCCATCATGACGAAGAAAGCGAAGAAACCGCCGCCAGCCTTAAAGTATTTATTGTAGAGCCCCAAACCAATGCGACCCTGTTCCTGAGATTCCTGCACATGCATTTGGGCAACAGATGTCTCGTCTAGACAAGAATCGGCCAGCGAAAGCAGAGACTGCTCACTGTTGCGTCGCTTACCGGTGGCCGAGCCCGATCTAGAACGTGAGTGCTCATCTACGCCATGCTCATCGCGCGACGAATCTCCCAGCATTGAGGCAAAATCAAGACCCGATTCTCGCAACGAATCGTATGTGCCCACAGCGCTCACCTGGCCCTTGTCCATGATCACAATCTGATCAGCATGCTGCAGGAACTGCAACTGATGTGTGATCAGGATTACAATACGTTCTCGCAAATAACCACGCATACACTTCTCGAATAGATGGCGGGCAACATGTGCATCCACAGCGCTCAAAGGATCATCCAAGAGATAAATCGCCGTCTGGCGATATACAGCGCGTGCCAAACTAATTCGTGCCTTTTGACCACCCGATAGAGAGGCTCCTCTCTCGCCCACAATTGTCTTGTCTCCGTAGGGTAACAACTCAAAGTCACGCTCGAGAGCACAGTTTTTGACCACCTGGGCATAGCGACGTTTGTCCATGACCTGGCCAAAGAGTATATTCTGACGCACAGTGGCACTGAAGAGCCAGGGCTCCTGCGAGGCATATGAGAAGCTGCCATTCACACGAATCTCACCAGATTCGGCACGTAGCTCGCCAAGAATGGCCTGAAGCAAACTTGACTTGCCGGAGCCCGTGCGTCCCACAATGCCCAGCAGTGTGCCTGGCTGCACGCGCAGATTAACTCCATTGAGAGTGTAATCCGGAGAGCTGACGTCCCATTTGGCCTTTAGATCCTTAATCGAAATTTGGGCTTCGGAGAGCACAGCATTCTCATTGATATGCGGCAGCAATGAGGGCGTTAATAGTCTCTCTTTGACATCATCTTGCTCCTGTTCCAGTTTTGAGTGCACTGTTGTCTGATTACTGCCAGGCGAAACTAGCGGTAGCTCTAAAGATTTATCACTAACATCCGTCTCTTCGTATAGCATATAGTTCCGGACACGCTTAATGGATATCAGAGCTTCGGCCATTTGTGAGATGCCTTGTGGAAAGAACACGGTCATTGTGGTGCGCAGTATATTATAGTAGGCCGTTATCACAAAAGCCTTTTCGGGTGTTAGAAATGTGCCCAGAAGCACATAGCCGACCAGACTTAGAAATATGGAAACGCGTGTTAGGAATATGATAAAGGACAATAGTATGCCTCTGATATAGGAAACGTGTCTTATGGAATTGATTTCCTTTTTACGGGCATATGCCACCATTTGCTCAAATGGCAGCTCCCAGGCATACATTTTGATCACTTGAATACCAGCAATGATCTCATTCATCATTCTCACACGTTCGTCCGTCCTTAGAGCCGTGCGCATCCTAAGCACTGAGGTCTTTTTGCCCAGCCAACCCTGCATCGGAATGAAGAGCAGCATAAAAGCCACACCAAATATTGCCGGAATGCCAATCTATATGAAAAATATTATATTTTAATCAGTTGTTTAAAACATAACTCTGGGCAAACAACTCACCTCCAGGTACATAAGATACGTTATAAAAATTGTCTCCAGTGGTCCCACCCATAGATAGTGCACAAATATAGTCGCCAAATCCAAGCGTCCAACATCATTAGACATAAGATTCACAACATGCCCAGCTGTTGTGTCTCCCAGCGCTGTCTTGCTCAATCGTAGAGCCTTGCGATAAATCATGCTGCACATTCCAACGCGCATCTTCATGCCCACGTGCATGGTACCCAGCATATAGGGGTGCATAATGATGACGTTAAGGGCACTGCACGCAATTACACCAGCCGCATAATAGTAGGCCGCCTCTATTGTCTCCGATCCATATGTATAATAGGATATTAGCTTGAGCAGACACAATGGCTGTAGCGTACGCAGACCCAATTCCAGCAGGAAGAGCACAAGGCCCAACATTCCGAAATGCAAGCCAAATACACGCATAAGAGCACGAAGCATACTTGGCTCCTTCTTCGAATTCATCTGCTTCCTCTGCAACTCCTGTTCCCAGGCGGCGCATAGTTTGTTGCCAAGTGTTTCTGAAAAAATATATTTAATTCAATTCTTGTTTTTATATTATCTATTTATTCATATAAAAAGATAACATCTTATTTGCTAATAAGGTGAACCCACAGTCATATAATTATTTTGCGAGCATCCTTATCAAAAGCACATGAAGAATTACAAAATATTCCTGAAACAATAAATGTCAAGTCATTGACCGTATTTAAATATATGTCTACTTTTTTAAGATTGATAACTTGATATCAGCCAGCGAATTGGATTGTTCTATAAAAATGTATTTCACAACTGTAATTGAATGAAAACAATTGTGCTGAGTATTTGCACATAAATATGTATGTATGTTTGTGTAAAAATGCTCTTAGATACGTCAGTTTATTATATAATAATAAGCCGCACATTGATTTATAGTCATTTTATTATATAATTATATGCCGCACATTGATTTATAGCTATCAAAGTTCTATTAACTTTAAAAACCTGTTTTTCTTTTATAACTTACCTGACTTGTGTTCTTTTAAAGCCTTATAGAGATCCTCGGTTTCAAGCATTTTTTTGCGTCCCTTAAAGAACGTGGGCATGGTGTACCTAAAAACACATACATATATAAATTCAATCTGACATGACATCATTTTAATTATAACAGTTTTTTGACATACCAAAAACATGATGCTGATATAAAATTGGCCCGTTCTCGCGGGTTCTCCGGCAAGTCAGCAGTTTTTACCGACTGCATTGTGTAATTTGGGGATTGACGAAACTACATAATGGACGAGATAACGTTAATGTGGACATATGTACATATATAGAAAATAGTTTGATTTATTGTTTTTTGCTAATTACTATTGCAATCGCGTTGATTGATTTAGTGCGATTATTTGTAATTATAGTGCTGCACAAAATATATGAACATACATTTACCACGTTTTTAGATGTTAATTTTACAAAATTATGCGAATTAGCGTGCCGCCCCTGAAACAGAAACCAAGACAAAAATGCATTTTGCTAAAACCTGTACTACACAAATGTAACTGTTGTTTCTTATGTGTTTGTTCAATTTTACGATTTATTCCCACGGTAAATTAGCATTTGTGAAGAAGAAGAAAACCAATAACTACCTGCAGCAGCTGTGTGTTTGTATGTGCGTGTGTAGGCACGGCTCCACGTTCATACTCTTAGATATATGTATGTATGTACTTATTTACATATGCATATAAGAAAACAGGTATATGCGTTCTCGTATTGCCGGCAAATAAAGTAAACATTGGTGCATTCAAACAAACAACTAACTGCGTTTTGAAACGTTTGTGCAAGCGTGCGTGCATTAATAGAAATATACTGCATACAAGCCTATATTTTTATAAACATCCATATGTACATACATACATATAATATGTTGGTCCGAAACATATACATATGTACTTATCTGCATACATTATGCAAAGGAACAGACACATTAACAAACACCAACTGTACAGTATATCTGTTCTTATGTATATTATATATACACTTCAAACCAAACACGCGGGCGGCATTTGCAAAACTTTGTAAGCTTATGTATTATATGCACATATTTATGCACGTACGTTTGTATGTAATACACAATACTCGTGCTTATCTTATATCCGCACTAACGGTTTACACTAACGCTGCGGCTATACAGTAATAAAGTTCCAATTCATTTCCCAACATGAATTATCCATTGTTATTCGCGATAAAGGTTATTTGTTTAATTTTCTCTAAATTATCTAATAGCTCAAACAGACACCGTTACATTCGTATGTATGTAAAGACATACATACATATTTATTTTAATGTAGTCAGTGTAATACACATATAACAAACTACATACTGTAATTATTCATTCAAGGAAACAAAAATTTAACCATATACATACGTTTGTTTATAGAAGCGCTCAATTAAACAAGAAAAACATTCTATACTTTTTGTTGTTGGAGACGAAATACAATTAACAATTACGAATGTTCGAACAGATCCGCCACAATAAAAATGAACCGTGCGCCTGAAAGGGCAGCATGCTACTGAAAAACAGCTGGCGGTAATCGTCCATTTTCAAGAGAATTCGCCACGCACACATAAGCAAGTTTTTGTACGTACGTTAGTATATACATATATATATAAGTATTTACTTACTACATACAAATGCGCAAACACGCAAAACGGATAAATCAACAAGTTTAAGATGGAACAGTATTTGGAAATAACCTGAGAGCAAAGTTAGCCGGCCCGAAAGTAAAACCCTAATGTAATAAATACATAAATAGAGATAAATTATGTATGCATATTGTTTTATTTTGCACAAAACGGTGAGCCAAACAAACACCGGGTCCCATTCTTAGTCATCCATTTACGATGACTGTTTTTCCTAAGAAATTAAATCAATAGGAATTATCTAATTGGTTCGGTGTGTCCTTGTTGAAATAAATACAAATATGTACACTCTGTTTAACCGAGTTAAACAAGTTGTTAGGGCAACCAACCAGACGAAAATCTTCCTAACAAACATCCCCTTTTCATCATTAAGATATAACAAAGTTAATAAACTTATGTACATTTTATTTACCAACAGATTAAATTCTGTTTGATAGAGTTTCTTTTGTTTTATTATTCTTTTGTATAATATTCTCGCACATTCACAATGTAAGCACTCACATAATGAAAACTTAGGCAACAAGAGCAGATGCGGTGCTGGATTCGTATTTCCAGTTAGGGGGCAGCACGCTCTTTGTCTTGTAGTAGCGAGCCAGGCGGTGAATTCTAGACTCGACAAGAATCAAACGGAACTTGCCGTCCTTATCCTTGCGGCTGCGCTCCAAATGCTTGCGTATGGCCACTGCCTTCTTGATCATGTGGTAAAGATCCTCTGGGATGTCGGGCTTGAGGCCTACCGCTTTCATGATGCGCAGAATTTTATTGCCGTTGACAAAACGCACTTGGGCCACACCATGCGAGTCACGCAGGATGATACCTGAAACAAGTAAACGTCAAACACATTAACATAACCTCAAATGGTTAATACAGAATAATAACAATACCGATTTTGGAGGGTGTTAGGCCCTTCTTGCCAAGCTTCTTGATCTGCTCCTTAACATCCTCAGCGTTTAGCTTCAGCCAAGATGGGACTGAGCGTCTGTAGGGAAGAGCTGATTGGGATATACCCTTACTGCAAATAAAACCATACTTGTTAGTTTAGCCTGTGAATGACAGCAAGAAGAGGAAGAGCAGCCGTATTCATTTGCAACATGTGCTTGCCATGGTGGCCAAAATTAGTATTTAAACTAGCACATTGCAAGTATATTTCAAGCTGCAAGTCTGTCAATTTAGTTTGAAATGGTTTTTCAGCACATTTTACAATGAATTGCGGTTTTTATTAATATAAAAATTAACTACCCAGGAGCGTGCATACGACCCATGATGTTGCTAGCTTAATTTTTTACACCGAAAAGAAAGTGGAGACTTGTGGAACAACACTCTACAATTGAACTCTACAAAAAACAGAGTTGCATTTGCTACTTTCAGTTAACATAAATGTTAAATGGTTTGTTACTCGTTGCTCTTAACGTGTGTAGAAGGTGCTCATTCTGAAAAGTATTGTTATCAAATAAAATAATTGTTGAAAGTAAAATGCAGCAGGATAAATACAGTGAGACGCTTAATAAGCTAGAAAATGAAGAACTAGAGGTGCGAATTGTATATGGACAAAACAGTTTAAACACATTATGAATTTATTGCCTTTTCACAGAACATAACACCGGGCCCCGAAATCTACCAGCAGCTAATGGCGATTTATCTGTATCAAAACAAACTGTAAGAATGGTTAAAATTGAAGTATAAATTTGTTTTCTGAAGAGCTCTTTTGCTAATAGTGCCAATGCTAAACTACTTTGGATGCGTACAGCCAACAATTTAAAGGAACATAACAAAGAGCTGGCTCAACTAAACCTTTTGAACCTAGCCCTGCAGCATAATAACTACGCTGATTTCTTCAAACATATAAAATACGAATGGTCCGAGACTAACAAGCCCATCATTGATGATCTTTTGGGTAAGCAGTGTCAAATATATATTTAGCCGGATGACTTATATATTGTTCCCAATGCAGTCAAGCAACGCGAGGAAGTCTTGCAATTGACATCCAGCGCTTATGTCTCCGTTTATGAACAGAATCTGCTCCAAATGACTCAAATGACGCCGGATGAACTGAAAAATGCGTGCTTTGGTTGGACTCGTGAGCAGGATGGAGAGAAGTACATTTGGCTACCAAAAGTTAAGGAGGCAACTCCTCGAATTGCCAGCGATGAACAGTTGCTTAAATTAACCGAATTTGTGTCATTTTTAGAAAACTGAGGAATAAAACATTCATTGTATTCACATATTTTCAATATTTTTGCGGTCTGTTAAGTGGGGAGTAATTTATTTGCTCGGAAACTATTTCTGTTAATTGTAGGTATCGAGTAGTATCGTTCTTGTCTCGTTGTGTCATTTGGAAGAATAAAAAATTTGCACGGAAACGACAGCGCATTTTCACTGGAAAATCAATCAAAGAACATTTCTTATCGGACACATTTTCAAAATATTTGCAATAAAAACTGTGCGAAAGCATTTAACTTAACTTGGAACAGTTTAATCAAGCTTCGGCCTATTTGTATTTCGTGCGGTGTGGGAAAAAAAACCGATTTTCTGTACAACTGTGTGTGTGAGAAAAGAAAAATGGCAGCAAGCGACAAATCTGTCGATGATTCTCTTTATCCTATTGCGGTTTTAATTGATGAATTGAAAAATGAGGATGTACAGGTTAGTTAGTCTCTTAGATACAAATGGAAATAATATTAACCGTGCAAGACAGTTTTAAGTGTGCAATCCGCTAGACGAGCTTGCACGTACATTCATTAATCTGTATGTATATGCATGGGTATTTATGTATATGCAAAAAAGTGCGTCACTGTGTGAATAGCAAAAGTACGCAAGAGCGTGAATGTGTGTGCAGCTTTGCTATCATTTTTTGTATTGTTTAATTAGTAAGTTTATTAAATTGATAAAACTAACAATAAATTGCCTTTTAGTTGCGTTTAAACTCAATCAAAAAGCTCTCAACGATTGCGCTCGCTTTGGGTGAGGAGCGCACTCGATCTGAGCTGATACCGTTCCTAACTGAAACCATATACGATGAGGATGAGGTGCTCCTTGCGCTGGCTGATCAATTGGGAAATTTCACAAGTATTTTTACAATCCCCTTAATTCTTTTGAACACATTATTCTAAAGCATTTCATTTTCTTAGGTCTTGTGGGAGGTCCAGAATATGCAATGTACTTGTTGCCACCGCTGGAAAGTCTGGCCACTGTGGAAGAGACGGTAGTGCGCGACAAAGCAGTTGAATCTCTACGAACCGTTGCGGCAGAGCATAGCGCACTTGACTTGGAAATACATGTCGTACCGACGCTGCAACGCTTGGTCTCTGGAGATTGGTTTACCTCGCGCACCTCCGCCTGCGGTCTTTTTTCTGTGTGCTATCCACGAGTCACGCAGCCAGTCAAGGCGGAATTGCGTGCAAATTTCCGTAAACTGTGCCAGGACGAGACGCCGATGGTGCGACGTGCCGCGGCTAATAAGCTGGGCGAGTTTGCCAAAGTCGTGGAAACGGAGTATCTCAAATCAGACTTGATACCTAACTTTGTGCAGTTGGCGCAGGACGATCAGGACTCTGTGCGTTTGTTGGCCGTAGAGGCGTGTGTAAGCATTGCACAACTGCTGCCCCAGGACGATGTGGAACACGTAAATAATTTATTTTTACACTTAAATGAAGCATGTGTAACAAATTTGTCCTCTAAAACCATTTGCAGTTGGTGTTGCCCACTTTGCGTCAATGTGCCAGTGATTCGTCGTGGCGCGTGCGCTACATGGTTGCCGAGAAGTTTGTCGACTTACAGAAGGCTGTGGGTCCAGAGATAACGCGTGTTGATCTTGTGCCCGCTTTCCAATATCTGCTTAAGGATGCCGAGGCGGAGGTTCGTGCTGCCGTGGCCACCAAAGTAAAAGACTTTTGTGCGAGCCTTGACAAAGCCAATCAGGTGCAGATCATCTTGAGTTCCATTTTGCCGTATGTACGCGATCTGGTCTCTGATCCCAACCCACACGTCAAGTCAGCGCTAGCCTCTGTCATCATGGGTCTCAGTCCCATGTTGGGCGCCTATCAAACGGTTGAACAATTGCTGCCACTGTTTCTCATACAACTGAAAGATGAGTGCCCTGAAGTTCGTCTTAATATTATCTCTAACTTGGATTGCGTCAACGATGTCATTGGAATTCAACAGCTGTCTCAGGTAAGTCACATTAATATTTAGAAAAGGTCTTAGTTGTAAACGCATTTCTCTTTGTCTAACAGTCATTACTACCTGCAATTGTGGAACTGGCTGAGGATTCGAAGTGGCGCGTTCGCCTGGCCATCATTGAGTACATGCCCGCGTTGGCTGGCCAGCTGGGCCAGGACTTCTTTGATCAAAAGCTGCGCGGTCTGTGCATGGGCTGGCTCAATGACCACGTTTATGCCATACGTGAGGCTGCCACATTAAACATGAAGAAACTTGTCGAACAGTTTGGCGCACCCTGGGCCGAGCAGGCCATTATTCCAATGATATTAGTCATGTCACGCAATAAGAACTACTTACACAGTACGTGCTTAACTTTACCAATTGGTTACATTTACAAATTATAATTCTATGTTTTTTATATAGGAATGACCTGCCTTTTCTGTCTGAACGTTTTGGCTGAGGTGTGCGGCACGGATATCACAACAAAACTTTTGCTGCCCACTGTCTTGCTGCTCGCCGCTGATCCTGTTGCCAATGTTCGCTTTAATGTGGCCAAGACATTGCAGAAGATATCACCCTTCCTGGAGGCCAGCGTCATCGATGCGCAAGTTAAGCCCACGCTAGATAAACTAAATGCTGATGCCGATGTCGATGTTAAACATTTTGCTGCACAAGCGATTGCGGGCATTGCAGCCGGTAAGCCCTTCATACATATTAGTCATATAGACATATAGGACACGTACACACTCAGATAAAAGGTGGAAACTTCAACAACACAACTGCAACATAGTGTATTAAGCTTATCCTGCGTATCTATATAAGCATCTTCCCTTAGAAATGGAACTGAATGTCTTTAGAACCGCAGTGCCTCCGTGCATGGGCTTCAAGCTTGAAGCGGCCATGAACTCAAAGCTGATCGTTGAGCCGCCACCAAATTCAGCGGCAGCTGAGCCTGGTGTTGTGCTGCTTGAGCTAAATACTAACTCAGAGAATGACACCATCGCCAGGGTGGAAGAGCAGCAGCAGAATAGTGTTATGGAATGTTAGAGGATGAGTAGAAAATCAATGTGCAAACTCCTCGTGTGTTTTTGGGGCTCAGCCTTTAATCCAATTCAATATCTAATACGCAAGCCTTTTCAAAGTTTTAACAGGCAAAGTAAAATAAAAACCCTTGTGTATTTCCTAGTGTCTTTAATATTTGTATATTTTATTTTCGTTGTTGTTCCTTAAAGAAATAATATTACAAATACTAATTGGTTTTTCATTATTATCTTTGTCTCTTTACCGGTATCACGAACACGCCTCCACCTGTTGATTGTTTTGTACTACTCGTATTAATTAATTGTTATTACAGCGTAATCAACTATTTAATTTTTTATTCTACTTTTAAAATGTATGTATTTCACACGCTGGCAACAAAAATTAAATTATTGTGTAGCAACACTTAAGAACGGAAACTTGTAGTGAAAATCCCCGGAACAAACAACATTTGCGCAGGATTGGAGACGTTTACTGCATGAGAACACTGCACAAGCGCTGAAGCCTACATATTTAACATTTTCAAAATGCATAAATCGAGCAATGGAAGAGTAAAGAGCTACAGAAACGAAGCGACACATAAAAATATATTACTTACATACTACTTATAAAATACACAATTTACCATATAAGCATAAAATCATTATTAAAACAAGCAAGTGTGTAGACTCTGGACAAAATGTATTGGTTAAACGCATCTGAATGCAAAATAAAAATTATTGTAAAAGAATTTCAAAATGCCTAGTACAATGTATGTGTTTGTCCACATCAATGACCGAAAAGAATTTTAAATAGTTATTGGTATATTTTAAATTCAAGTCATATGTTTGAGGGTTTGATGGGTGGGTAGTTAAAAGTCAAGCCCACAAGACAAGCGCTTGTTTCTAATATTTAATTTACGAATAGGTGGTATTTATAACCGGTGCATTGTTGTTTGCACAATTCGATTGTCATGCGAAATCTGTTTTTTTTTTTTTAATGATACTCAATGTTTACAGCGACCACCTGAGCTACTTGTATGCATGTGCGCGTGTTGAGTTTGTGTACATGTGTTTTGAAGAGAGCGAGCGAGTTGGTGGAGAGCAGCAAAACACGTAAGAGACAGGAATGTGTGTTTGTTGCTGGCGCAGATCAGTTTCGATTGTCATTGCGTTGTGACGCGTTGTGTGTTGATGTACTAGCGCGCAGGTTAATGTAGTTTACAGAGTCAACGAAATATATCCATTGCGTGTAGCTTGTGAGTGCTTGCCTAATATTTATTATAAATTAAATGGCAAATTTTATTGAGTGCTTGATATTGATGATTAAGTAAAGACACTAGCACAAATATGGGCGTGTGTGTGTGTGTGAGTGTGTTTGTGCATTTAACGAAGAGAAAGCCAATAAATAGTTTTCTGATTCGCCGCACATGTGTACACATATATGTATGTATGTACTGTGTGTACGTATGTAAATATGTACATGTTTGTTTGTATACGTATGTACATAAGTGTGCTGCTATGATTTAATTCAGAAAGTGCAATTAAGGCCACACTTTAATTAATATTACTTTTATTTACTGTCGCTAAAGTGTAAGTTGCGACAAAGTACGTAAATATATATATAGTTGCAAAAATTAGTTTTTTATCCCAAAAAAGTTAGCAACTTAAACTGTCCAAACGCAAATAGGCTGCAGCAGCTATCGCACTTTGAGCTCAAATGGCGCGTTTCATTAGACTTTACAGCGCTCCCCCTTTCCTCTCCTAACCCTCTTGTTTTTTGTAAAAATACCGGACAGCTTTATGGCATTACCGTTACAATTATGATTACCAACTGCTTGGCGTAGATTATGTGTCTGCTATGAGAAATCGTAAGCTATGCATAAACATACACAGGTACACGTACATACATACATTTGTTGTATATACGTTTGTGGTATATATATATGTATTTGTGTTTGCCTAACAATCTTATCTCGAATCCAAAACGAAGCGTCAGAATTTAATTAGAGTTTAATCATTGAATGCGATTAAGCCATATGGATTTTCGCTTATTATTCACAAATCAGTCCAAGCGACTGAAAGTAGTCTACTTTTTGAGTGTCACACGCAAATATATACTAAGTTCCGGAACTGACTGCTAGAATTAAAAAAAAAAATTAATAGTTTTGAAATATTTGAAAATTGTATTTATTTATCTTACTTATCCGTTAATGTTTTGATTTTTACAGTACAAATATGCACAAGGCAGTCAAAAATAAAGCCCGTAAGTAAAACTTTAGAAAAGTTTTAATTAATTATTCATATTTATGTATGTATTTCGCTATTATTTATTATTTTATACATTTT
This sequence comes from Scaptomyza flava, assembly GCA_030179655.1. Taxonomy (NCBI): domain Eukaryota; kingdom Metazoa; phylum Arthropoda; class Insecta; order Diptera; family Drosophilidae; genus Scaptomyza; species Scaptomyza flava. The sequence goes on from JARNME010000029.1 coordinate 11,607,135, forward strand.
AAGTGAAACTTATCACTACCGAATTCGATTTTCATTCATTATATGAGCCTCCAATTCCCACAATCATCATATATTTACTACTTTTGTATCTCAATTATATTTTCAGGGTTATTATGTGGCCTTAAAAATGCTAATGCCGACTTAACTACAGCCAAATTCATATTGTATTATGGGTAAAGTTTTCAGGAAACCTTCAGTAATCCTTTAATGTAACTTATCTTTATGTTTGCAGGCCCAGCGTAGCGGATAGCGACATATATGATCTGCATGACTCTGAGAACCTAATTAAAGCTGAGCGTATGGACTTAAGTAAGAATACTGTGCTGTATTTGCATGGTTATCTAGAAGATCCTGATGTGGAAAGCATGCATGTCATTGCGAAGGCTTATTTGGAGCGTAAAGACACGAATCTTATTTGTCTGGACTGGGGTGAGCTGGCGGATGGGAATTATATATTCGATGCTGTGGTCAATGCAAAACAGTTGGGACCATATTTGGCAAAAGTTTTGCTTGAAATGTTTGATCATGGTTTGAATATTGAGAAATTTCATATTGTTGGACACTCGCTGGGCGGGCAGATGGCAGGTATTGTTGGTCGTGAGATATTTAAGCGATCTAAGGGTGTCTTGAAAATAAAAAGGTGAGGTTCAGCGTAACAATGTGTTCGATAAAATGATTAAGTATATTTCCTAAATAGAATTACCGGCTTGGATCCGGCATTCCCGCTTTTTTACCTCACCGCCGGATTGGCTGCACACCTCAATGAAAATGATGCCGAATTTGTCGATGTTATACACACAGATGCCTGGATATATGGAGCACCCAGCAGCACTGGCACAGCCGATTTCTGGCCCAATGGTGGCAAAACACTGCAGCCGGGTTGTCCAAAACGCAACTATAAAATGCTAAGTGATAATGATTTGTCTAGCCATCGACGCAGCTGGTGGTTTTGGGCTGAGAGTGTAGCCGATCGGTTTCCTGTTAAATTCGATGCTGTTGCTGCTAAAAGCTGGGACGATTTTAAGCAGCACAAATTCACTGAAACTGATCAGGTTGTGGTCATGGGTCATCATTGTCCTGCAACGTAAGTTAATTGGGTGCAGGAATGAACATTTATTTATACAACTTATATTTGATTTTAGTATAAATGGCGATTTTTACTTACAAACGAATGGCGCGACACCATTTGCACGTGGCAAGGAAGGTATTAACTATGTGGATCCAAAGGAACTTTTAGGCAATAACAATACCTATGAAGTCGCATTACCCGCAAAGGTAGACCAAGAAAATATATAATAATGTACATATATAGCGCACAATAAAGTGCTTTTTAAATAAATTGTTACTGGAAATTGTTAATTTAAAAGCATGTTTTTTTTTTAAATATTTGAATATCATTTTGATTTTCAAAGCGTGACTTATTGGTGTTTCAAAGCGCCAAACTACTTGCCATAAAAAAATATCGATATTTTATTTGATCGACGTATGTATGCAAAATAAACAACTATCGTTATAGGGCATTGTGCATCTCTAGAAGCTATCTTATAAAGTTGAACAATAACAAGTGGAAACGTTGCAGTCGGGCGCAACCGACTGCGGTAACTCGATAACTGTTTAAAACCGGGAAAAAGAGGCCTGATTGCAAAGGGGAATGGATGCGGCAGAGGTGCACGCTGTCTCAAAGATTGTCTGATGCAGATGGGGATATCACCAGCTATATTCCTTTCAAATTTGGTGACTCTAGCTCAAAAGATATAGGCAATTCGTTTTATAGAAAAGTTCGTTACAAAGAAGTTCGACTGTACGAATAGTACTACTTGTTTACATTGAACTGCAAACTTTTGAAAAAGTGTTGAGATTAATGACATATTTACCTTAATTTTAAATATAATAAAATTTACTCGCTTCTATTCTCCAATAACAATAGCGTGTAAACCGGTTAAAACTATAATATAATATTCTATTTCGAACAAACCACGAACAAACATCTATTAGTTCCATAGTAGAGCAATGGGATTAAACTTTAATCATTAAAGTGTTTGTTTATGGGTGGAAATGTGGAAAATGAAATCTAGCATTTCTATGTTCAAAGATCAAAGCTCCGCAAGCATTTCCACTTATATCAAGAGAAGCTTTTGCGTTAGGCAAAGCATTTAAAAAGAGGTTGGAGCGTTTGTTCTCTAGTTATTATTATTTTGACGTTAACAAATTACAAAAGGGCATTAAGCTCCTATTATAATTTTACAACGTTCCATTGCTAAAACAAAAAAATGCGTGAATACTTGCTTGTGTTAACCGCTTTTATAGGGCAGAGTGGTATATATATATATGTTAATCACTATTAGAGGACTCTAAAATCCAAGCAGGATAACACATTTGCAAACAATAATAATACATATAAAAATATTATAGTATAAATACTTGAATTAAGCAATTTAATGACTGCAAATTGTACTATCTTTTAAGTTATATGCATATATTTATTTACAAGCATCAAATATTTACCTTTTTATTTGCAGACTTACTTTGGAGCCTCACAAATGCTAATGTAGAATTATCAACAGCTAAATTTGTAGTTCATCGGGCGTAAGTGATCTTAAGTTTATTAAGTACTCATTTAATAAAAATATCCTCTTTACAGACCCACTATAGCCGACTTTTACCCTCTGACCGAATCCCGGACTCTGGTGGAACATTTGGATATGAGCAAGAATACAGTCTTGTATTTGCATGGTTTCATAGAGAATCCTAAATCGAAGAGCATCCATGTCATTGCAGAGGCCTATTTGTCACGCAATGATACAAATCTAATTGTTTTGGATTGGGCTGAACTGGCAGACGGTGATTATGCACTTGATGCTGTGGTCAATGCAAAGAAATTGGGACCATATTTGGGAACAGTTTTGCTGGAAATGTTTGACTATGGCTTGGACATTGAGAAACTACATGTTGTTGGACACTCGCTGGGCGCTCATGTGGCTAGCATGGTTGGGCGAGAGATTCTGAAGCAAACGCATGGTGCCAAGAAATTAAAAAGGTAACTGAACTAAGAAAATTCGTATTACAAAAACTAATTTATGTGTTTAGAATAACTGGCTTGGATCCAGCTTTAGCTCTTTTTTATTTACCCGCCGGATTGAACAAACACTTGACCAAAGATGATGCCGTGTTTGTTGATGTTATACATACAGATGCCTGGCTTTATGGAACATCAGTAAACACTGGCACAGTGGATTTTTGGCCTAATGGTGGGACAACTTTACAGCCCGGTTGTCCGACACGCGATCATATATTACTGAGCGAAAATGATCTGTGTAGCCATAAGCATAGCTGGTTGTATTGGGCGGAAAGTGTAATTGATCGTGTTCCCTCTAAGTTTAATGCAGTGGCTGCTAAAAGCTGGTTCCACTTTAAGATTGGAAGAACGGAACCTGATCAAGGAGTAGTCATGGGTCACAATTGTCCGACAAAGTAAGTTAAAATGAAGGCGAAATGGCTTGCATTCACATAAAATATTCTACTTTAGTGTACATGGCAGCTACTATTTACAAACGAATGGAGAAACACCCTTAACGCGTGGCAAGATGGGCCTTAGATACACGCATTAATTCAAATCACACTGTTTGTTGTAAAATAAACTACTTTTTGTCTTTGCTGACTGCAAATGTGTCTATTTGTTAATTTTTTATTGCACTGTTTTTTTTTTTTACTGATTTTGGCGCCAAATACATCGATATTAAAATACCAATAAGACCATGTCTATCGATATAGTAAAGACAACCCTCGTTGCGGCACATTGCTCATCTCTTGTAGCTTCTTGCGTTTATCAAAATAACACAATAACAAAAATTCGTGGTTAAAAACAAACGTTTAGCAACATGAAAGTAAAACTTATTGATCCTGTTGTCCGCAGTTTTAAAGTGGCCAAAATTTTTCGCGAAAACACTGACAAAATTAACGCTATCGACTTTGCACCAAATGGCGAGCATTTGATATCTTGTAGCGAGGATGACCAAATTGTTATATACGACTGTGAGAAGGGCACACAATCGAGGACGGTGAATTCGAAAAAGTATGGCGTAGACCTGATACATTTCACGCATGCCAACAATACGGCCATACACAGTTCGACAAAGGTGGACGACACCATTCGATATCTGAGCCTGCACGACAACAAATATTTGCGCTACTTTCCTGGCCACACAAAAAAAGTGATTTCGTTGTGCATATCGCCGGTGGAGGATACATTTCTGTCTGGTTCGCTGGATAAAACGTTGCGACTGTGGGATTTGAGATCACCAAATTGCCAGGGCTTGATGCATTTATCCGGACGTCCCATTGCCGCCTACGATCCCGAGGGCTTAATCTTTGCCGCCGGCGTCAACTCGGAGAGTATCAAGCTGTATGATCTTCGCTCGTTCGACAAGGGTCCCTTTGTCACCTTTAAACTTAATCAGGAAAAGGAGTGTGACTGGACGGGCCTGAAATTCTCACGCGATGGCAAAACAATATTGATCAGCACAAATGGTTCGGTAATTCGCCTTGTTGATGCTTTTCATGGAACACCACTTCAGACATTCACGGGATATCCGAACAACAAGGGCATTGCCATCGAAGCGAGTTTCAGCCCCGACTCACAGTTCATATTTTCCGGCAGCACCGATGGCCGAGTACACATTTGGAATGCCGACACCGGCAACAAAGTCTCTGTCTTAAATGGCGATCATCCTGGTCCTGTTCAATGTGTGCAGTTCAATCCCAAATACATGATGCTCGCCTCGGCATGCACAAATATGGCTTTCTGGTTACCCACCTCCGAAGAGGGTATATAGTTTATAGTTTTAAATTTTTTGGTGTATTTAAGTAAAAATTAATGCTAAAAATTGGGCCAGTTATCTTTATATAATATAATTTTTTAACACAACTACGTTGTTTTCGAATGCTCCTTGGCCTTGTGTCGTTCATAGGCTGTACGTATGGTGATTAGGAGTTTGGCCAGATTGTGACCCATCTTGGCACTGATGCCCAACAACTCAGGATTATTAAGCTGCTGCTGTAGCTCCGCATAGTTCGATGCACTGGACGCCACATCCATTTTATTCGCTACCACAAGCTGGGGACGATTAGATAGGCTGCCACCAAACTGTTTCAGTTCATGCTTTAGCTGATTGTATTGCGTCCACGGCTCGGGTGCACTAGCATCAAGCACGAACAAAAGCAAAGTACAGCGCTCGGCATGTTTGAGAAACTGTATGCCCAATCCTTTGTTGCGATGTGCATCCGGCACCAGACCGGGCAGATCAGCAATCGTCAGCTGCACATGATCATCATATTGCACAGTGCCCAGATGTGGTCGCAGCGTTGTGAATGCATATGGCGCCACTTTGGGCTTGGCGCGTGTCAGTGCATTGAGCAGCGTGCTCTTGCCGGCATTGGGAAAGCCAATCAGACCTACCTCGGCCATGCTGCGTAGCTCTAGAATGTAGCTGCTGTCCTCGCCGGGTGGTCCGTATTCGCACACCTTGGGACTGGTCTCTCTGTCGGTGGTGAAGAATCGATTGCCTTTGCCGCCCGCACCGCCACGCGCTGCCACAAACATCAAATCAGCTGTGGCCAAATCAGCCACAATGAGTCCTTTGCTGTTGCGTACAACTGTGCCGATGGGCACTTTAATCACCGTATGTTTGGCATTCTTGCCATGACATTCCATGGCACCACCTATGCCACCTTCAGTGGCACGTAGCACGCTGCCAACATGATTGAAGTTTCGCACATCGTTGGAGGCCTGGAAGATGACATGGCCACCGTTACCACCATCGCCACCATCTGGTCCGGCGCGCTCATTGCACCATAGCTGCAAGAACGATACACAGCCGTCGCCACCCTTGCCACCAACAGTTCTTACTCTTTTCTCATCGGAAAAGTATTGTGCCTAAGAAATTTAATGCTCGGATTAATTGTTATATAAACAAAACTTTTTATTGAGCTCACTTCTTTACGCGTGGACTTTCCTTTCCTCGGACGCAGTGCAGCTGCAATCTGGCAATAGTTAACACGATTTTTTATGAGACATTTGGTTATCAACCGACTTGAAATTGAGTACAGTGACATATTGCCATATGTTTTTGTTATGGGAATTGATTATTTATCGTTTACGATACTGCAGTATATGCCGGCAACGATACATACCGAAAGCATTGTGGCTCGATAACAATTAAATATATTACAAATTGAAAATGCAGATTAAATAATCGAAGGAATAACATATCTATTGCGTGAAACCTTTCTTTTTGAATCATAATTGATACATTATTTGCTTGTTCCTTATGTGACACTTCCATTATATAAAGAGCATTTAGTTAGTGATAGTACTTATATGTATCGATAGCAGTTAAATGCTGTGCAGTAGAAGTTTTGTGCAGTTTAGGAAAATGTCTATTAAAGCGGCACTTATAGATCTTAGCGGTACTTTACATGTGGAAGATGAGCCAACGCCAAACGCTGTTGCTGCATTAAGAAGGTACGGATATACACAAATATTCATATAAACACTTACAGATATATATGTATGCATTTGTGTACAAACTTTTAGATTGCGCGACAGCGGAGTTTCCGTTAAGTTTGTAACAAACACCACCAAAGACTCAAAGTCTACACTCTATGAACGGCTTAGCAAAATTGGCTTTGACCTGGAAATCTCTGAGATTTACAGTTCACTAAGCGCAGCTGCAGCATTTGTATCTAACGAAAAATTAAATCCCTTCTATTTGCTGACAAACGATGCACGTAAGGATTTCCCTGAAGAAAACAAAAGTCGACCCCTGGATTCGGTTGTTGTTGGTCTGGCGCCCAATGCATTCGATTATGAGCACATGAATAAAGCATTCAAGTAAGTAAGCTCGTAAATGACATTCTATACATAGACATTTATTAAACCAACTTTATACTAGTGTTCTGCTTCAGAAGAAGACGCACAAGCTTGTGGCAGTGCATCAGGGTAAGTACTATAAGCAAGCGGATGGCTTAGCTCTGGGACCGGGCTGCTTTGTCAAAGGACTGGAATATGCGACTGGAAGTACGGCAATACTTATTGGCAAACCTAATCCATACTTTTTTCAAAGCGCCTTGCCAGGCAGCTTAAAACCTGAACAATGCGTAATGATTGGTGATGTATGTTGTTTGTTGCAATCCCATTCGAAATTCATAATACTTATGTGGTCTTGGTTATTTCAAGGATGCAAACGATGATATTGCAGGTGCGATGAAAGTAGGCCTTAACGGCGTACTGGTAAAGACAGGTAAATTCTTGCCAGATGCATTGGCAGCCATATCACCACCACCTACAGCTGTGGTTGAAAACTTCGACGAGGCAGTCAATTGGATTTTGTGTAGAAATGGGAGCTAAACACACAAAAGTTATTGTTTGTTAATAAAGATGTTTACAAATATTTAATTTATTTTATAAATAAGTGAATTCACTTAAAAATGCAGCTTATTTGACCATTTTTAATAGTCTGCAATATTTCCCATATGTGCTGTGAATAATCCTTTGAATAGATTTGAGTTTAGTTCAATTTTGTTTGGGCAAATTTGCTGGCCAGCTCGACAATCTCGTTGGCGCGCTCAAAATTGCTGCCGGAGGCTTGAGCAGATTCGGCTTTCCCGCCACCCTTGCCGCCTAGGACTGGTGAGACATGCTGCACCCATTCGTTGGCCTTCAGACCTTTCTCAACGGCACTCTTGGGCACCGAGCACAGGCAAAAGATTTTCTTGCTGTCAGCGTCAACGGAAACAAACATAGCTGCAGCCTCAGGCAGCTGCAGACGCACCTGTTTAAGTGCAGCATCCAAGGCCTTCGTGTTATTGTAAGCCTCCAGTTGCTGGACCACAATCTTGGCCTGCGGATCAGCCTCACAGAGTGCCTTGGCGCGTTCCACCACAGTCACAGAGACAGCGGCACGCAAAGCACGCTCCTTATCATCCAGGTTTTTCTTTAGCAACTTGAGAAGATTGCGCATCTCATCCTTCTTGACGTGTGGAATAGTAGCATGCGAAATTTGTTCAGTTAGCTCGACAATTTGCTTAACATACAGCTTGGAATCCTTGCCCGACTGATCAGCCTCAATGATCGCTTGAAGATTGCTTATCTCCTGTTCAAATGCTTCCGATTTCTTAATGGCTTTCAAAGCCTCGGGTCCAGTTAGAGCAACAATGCGACGAATACCCTTGGCTATAGCCTCCTCGCTGCTAATGACAAAGTCCATGATGTGTCCAGAGTTTCGCAGATGTGTGCCCCCACAGAACTCCACGGAAGTTTGCTCACCAGTCTCGGCTTCGGGATGCGACTCCAATCGATCGATGGGCACGCCAAAGGAGATGACGCGTACAGGATCCGGATACACCTCATCAAAGACCGAACGCAAACCGCGAATGCGCTTGGCCAATGCCAACTGCGACTCTTTGGCATAAATAGGCATATTTTGATAGACCATGTCACGTGTTAGTTTCTCGGTTTTGGCTACCTGTTCAATGGTCATGGCTGCCTTGCAGTTGAAATCGAAGCGCAGCTTCTCTGGCACGACCAGCGAACCCTTCTGTTCCGTGTCCTTGCCCAGCACCTGCAGCAGGCAATGATTCAGAGCATGTGTGGCCGAATGATTCTTCATTGTCAGCCAACGACGTTCTGTATCAATATGCAGCTGCAGCTCATCGCCCACCTTTAAGTTGCCTTCGACAACGCCAATATGAAGGATGTAGCCGCCACGATTGTAAACGCGATCCACCAGAAATTCATTCGCCTCATCATTCAGTTTGACAAGCACACCCTGATCATAGATTTGACCACCGCTCTCAGCATAAAAGTTTGTCTTGTCCAGCACAATGCCTGCCTTCTGACCACTGGTTATCTCCTGGACAAACTTATTCTCGAAGCGCAAGGCAACAATTTTACTGGTGCACGTGGTGAAAGTGTAGGGCGAGTCACGTTGTACGGAAACCGCTTCATACTTGTATTTAAAGGAATCATTTGTGGGTGGTACGCCCTTCTCCTGCAGCTCTGAGATGGCATGCACATCCAGATTGATCTCGTCGATTTTACTGGCACCCTTGCCCTGGGAGAGTATGTAGGAATTTTGTTTCGCTGCCTCGTAGCCAACCATATCGATTTGCAGTGACTTCTCCTCGGCCATCAGCTGGGTAAGATCCACAGGAAACCCGTATGTATCATACATACGCCAAGCCACATCACCGGGAATGATTGTTTGATTGGCACCCAGTTTCTCAATGGTGCGGTTGAGTAAATTGCGTCCACGTGTCAGTGTCTTTAAAAACTGCAGTTCCTCCTCATTGATAATATCGATTATGTGTTGGGGATCCTTTTTGACCTCGGGAAAAGCATCACCCAATAGTTCGACAACGGTGTTCACCAGCGTTCCAAAGAACCCAGGCTTGGCATTCAGTTTCTCGGTTGCATAACTGTTATAGAAATAAAAACAGTATTACATTGGATTTTAAAGGAAAACAATATTTATCCTTAACCTACCGCACTGCACGTCGCAAAATTCGGCGCAGGACGTAGCCACGGCCCGTGTTGTCGGGATTACCACCGTCAGCTAGGGCTATAGTTATGGTTCGAGCATGATCTGCTAGGACACGGTAGGCCATATCAATGCCGTCCGCATCATCAGCACCAACGCGTCCCTGATAGGCTGGAGCACCAGTGCCCGCCTGGATGGCATCGAAGAGTGGCACAAACAAATCCGTATCGTAGTTGGAACGTTTGTTTTGGATAACAGAAACAAGACGCTCGAATCCCAAGCCGCAATCAATGTGTTTCTTGGGCAGTGGCTTAAGACTGCCATCGGATTCGCGATTGAACTGAATGAACACCAAATTCCAGATCTCTAAGACATCTGGATCATCCATATTCACCAGTTCTGGTACGCTGCGACCGCCGATGCGATCAAAGTGCAACTCAGAGCAGGGACCGCAAGGACCAGTTTCACCCATCTCCCAGAAATTATCTTTCATGCTGCCGGGCAGAATGTGCTCTGGTTTCAGTCCCAAGTCTAGCCACATTTGCTTGCACTCCAGATCAGGCTCCAGGCCACTGGCTTTGTCGCCGCCAAAATAAGTCACATACAGCCGATCCTTGGGCAGTCGCAGACGCTCAGTGAGAAATTGCCAGGCCCACGAGCAGATCTCCTTTTTGAAATAATCGCCAAACGACCAATTGCCCAGCATCTCAAAGAAAGTGTGATGGTAAACATCCTTGCCCACATCATCCAAATCATTGTGCTTGCCGCCAGCGCGTATGCACTTTTGCGTATTTGCCACTCTCACCCATTTGGACATTTCGCTATTTGGATCCGCAGTGCCTAAGAAAATAGGCTTGAATTGGTTCATGCCTGCGTTGGCAAATAGCAGGGTGGGATCATCGAGCGGTATGGTGCTGGATGAGTGCACATAGATGTGCTGCTGCTCCTTAAAAAAGTTTAGGTAGGCATTGCGCACCTCCTTAGCGGTCAGTAGTTTCATATTGCTGTTTTAATATATTTACTGCAAGTACAAGTCAATAGAAAGAGAGCTGAAAAAGGGTTAGTTTTTTGTTGTCAGTTGCCACGCAATAATCTTACATATTTATGTGTATATGTATGTATGTACATATGTATTGTGCGGTTGAATGCAAAAACAAATGTACTGCAATGTGAAAGTGCTCAAAGTTTCTTTGTAAGTGACATAACTACGCAAACCATTAACTAATTAGCAACATTTTACCAAATATTTGTAAAACAGTTAATATGTATTTCTCTGCTAGCTAGAGCATTACTCACGTTTGAATGAATTAGATGCAGATGCACAACAATTTCGTCAGCCGACTGCAACAACGAGGTGAACCGCTGCTTATGTGCCACGTTCCGTTATGAACTTGCGGCATGGATTTCTAGTTCGACTAATCGAGCTAGCAAGCTATCGGCCTTTGAGTACTTGAAACAATTATCGATGCTTAGTATATAGGCGCATAGACGTTAAAATCACTTAAATACATCTTATGTTTTCACAAATCCATATATTATAAAGTAAATAACAATCCTTTATCGTTTGCACAAGTGTATTCTTAAAAGTCAATTGGTGGCGGCCTATGTTCTGCTTCAAGCTTGTGCTCAATTTCTTTCATACGTAACATCAAATTAAAATTTTGCTTTGCCTCCTGACCCGTCAGATACATTGTCACAAAAGCCTGTATAACAATTATAGTACTCAAGGCGGGAATTATTGGACGCGTAAGCTTTTGATACAGCATAAACACTTCCCGGGGACTTTCAGTTATTGAAGGCAGACGGTAAGTGTAGCATCTGGTGGCAAACATAAATGCAGCAAACGGTGCCAAAATTGTAGGATACACCACTCCCAATGCGGATTGGAAAGCAGCACTCCGTACTTGCGTGCACACAGGACACTCGCCCAAGGGATTCAGCAGAACTGGGCGCTGTATAAAAAACTTATGGCTCAACATTGTGAATATCGCGGGTACAACAACAATAGGCATATAACTGGATAGACGACCATTTGAGCCAAGGCGCAAACGTGTGCGATAGTGATTGTTGATGTAGGCACCTGTGGCGGCTGCCATAGCGCTGAGTAAGCCGGGCGCATAGCGCAGTGCCCAACTAAATGAGAGAAATGAAAACAAATCAAATCAATGGTTAGATAAGCAGCGTGAAGTATTCTTACACATCTCCAATCTTGTCCCAGGAGGTAATAATCTTCCATTGATACCGCAGGGCCTGATCCTCTGTTATAACAACTGCATCTATCGGCAGTTGGTCGGGCTTGGCTCGCGATAGTGCCATATTTTAATTAATAATAAAATAAAAAACAATAATTAGCTGATTGCCGAGTACAAAGACTAGTAATACCAAAAAACAGCTGTTCACAAAAGCCGACTTAGTGCTGTAAAACGTTATACTGCTAGTGTGCCATTTGTTTTAAAAATTAAACAAAATGCCGAGCAATCGAAGAGCGCCTTCGAAGCACAATCAAAAAACTAAAATACCACGACGCGTATTGCAAAAATATGCAGGGCCACCAGCTCCTAATGTTTGCGTTAAAGCAGACAATGGTTCGCAAATAGAAAATACTATGACTGAACTACACGAGCAACCAAAACTGGAACAAAATATGGCGCCTAAAAGTGCATCTTGCAACAAAGTTGCAGTTCCACGATTAAACACAATTGTGCGTAGCCAGCATGAGGTCATCACAATGGATCAAATGACCATTAATTTGAATCCAGAACTCACTCCTCGCACCAAAGCATCAATAGCGCCGAAGGTAATAATAAAATAACATCAAAATTTAAAGTAATATCAATATTTCCTCATAGGTTACCCAGAAGATGAACTTCCGCCCAAGTGACGTATTATACAAGAATTTGACATCGTTAAATGTAAATGACTCTCTGCGCGAGCTCACAGGTTCCAATGTTGCTCGCCCCAAGAAGACCGTGAAACCGGCAGTCGTTATGCCCAAACTTTCAGACTATTTGGAGAAAGTGGATGCATTGGTGCTTGTGGTGCCAGAACCATCGCTCAATATGACATGTACTTTCAATGATTTTGATTTTTTGGAAGCTTACAAACGCAATAAGATATAAAATTTGTTTTGATAACTTTAATTATACATTTTATTGTAGGAAATTATATCGAAATTGGGTGTGTTTCAGCTAACAGTTAGTTTACAGTAGTACAAATTAACCAATGAAATTCATGACAACCAAATGGAGAATTACATGTGCAAATATAAAATCGGCAAATCCACGTTCCGGTGAGATGCCAGCAAATACAGCCTTGTTCTGTGGATTAGCCTGCAGGCGCAGACAGACAGCGAGCACAAAGCAGCTCACAGTGCTAATAAATCCAGATAGAAATGAGTTGAACGGAAATGTGCCCACCAGGCAGCAGTAAACAAATTGTATGATGCCGGTTAGAAGAATATAGCCCAAGTAAATGTCCACTAGTTTCAACTTCTTCGGTGTGTTTTGCACATAGTCGTTGTAAAACTTGGAGACGACGCTGCTTATCTCAACCATTTTTTAGCTTTTGTTTAGGTATTTTATTCAGTTTTTATATTTTGTTATTAATTTGTAGCGCAGACACGTCACGCAATATGGTTGAAAACTAGTGTTGTAAGGTGCCTAAGTGTTAGTCGCTCTGCAACGCTATGAATTGCCAGTGAATGACTACATCAGAAGAAGAAGACCAATTATTTGGTTTTGTTTTGATTGTGGTCTCGTCATCATTGCCAATTGCAAAAGGTACATATTAAATGTCAATGTGTGCACTTTTCTACTTTAAAATCAGTTGGAATGGTGCTATCAATAATTTTTAAGTGTACATTTCAAATAGCAGCCAAAGGTGCTGCACGTTCTATTGTTGTTTGTGCTTTGTGCAATATATGTACATACATGTGTATGTAAAGCAGTGGGATGTTTAGATACATATACAGATATAGATACATAAATACATATCTTCATATTTTCGCATGCGTTTATTCAGATATAAACATACGTTTGGCATACAGTGAATAAAAACGAAATGCAAGAACAGTTAATCGTAATGCGAAACAAACAAATCTTATTGTTCAACAGGAATTTACAAAACCGTGCGTCCGTGACCTTCGCTGGGCTTTGTGGGCCATATTCATTGCCAGTGTCAGAGAGCGAGTGAGAAAAATCAATGGAAGACTTAACCCCGTTGACCAACCTTCAACAGGTACGTACATATGCACAAAATAGTTGGCATGCCGCATTTTAACTTAATTTCTATTGTGTTTTCTTACAGTTTTAGTTCCAAGTTTTATGTTTTCTTAACTGACAACACATTCAACGCCCAACCACTGCCCGCCTTTTATGTTTCAACAATTAAGGCAACTTATCTAAGTACAATTCTTTATTTGTAAGTGTTTATTGCACGGCATCCAAACCGTGTCAAGTATATGGGTGAAGATTAAGTAATAAGTATGCCTAATCCAATTTATAATGCGGGTTTCTAAGAAACAGTTTAGTCTGCGCTCGTTCAGTTGCTGGATGTTTTAATTTAAAGTTAACTATATTGATTACAAGCAATTTCCTATTAAACCCGGATACTTTATAATATAGTCATGAAAGCTATTTTTGAAAACATAAGTCTTAAACCATATCACTGAACTAATTCGATTATCTTGTTTTCATTTAATTTATTGAGATTTAAACGTAATTGTTTTGAACTATCTTGCTTAATAATTTCATTAATAAGTGGGCGTTTTTTGTTTTATGTGTAAATACATATTTCGGTACACATATTCAATTCATGCATTATATAAAACACGATTTGGCAGCCTATATACATATGGCTGTATATTCATAATTCTTATCGCTTGTGACTTGTTTTTCGTGTCTGAGCGTCTGGTAGGGGCACCATTCACATATTATACATAAAATGAAATGAGTCACTCGACTCCTCGATTTGATATCTTTTTTTTTTCAATGAATAATTCGCATATTGAAATGTAAGAAGCTCTCAAACTTGCAAGTTTAAACTAGCCAGACTAAATCAAGTCCAAGTCCAAGGCTTGGTTTATTATCAGTTATGTTTGAGTTCCACAGTGGCACACGCAAAAATTTTCCACTCCTTTGTGGCGTGCGTCGCGTTATCTATCGCATTATCCAAGTCCGTTGTCCGTCTTTAAGTCGCGCTCAAACAAAAACTGAGTCAGCGGAAAATTTGCCAGACACAAAAGCGGCTTTGCAGCATGACGATTTTCAGTGTGACTTCAGCTAGCGAAGTGAACGGATCGTTTACACACCCACTCGCATAACTATATACACAGTTATAACCGTTAAATAGCGCTCATTGAGTTTTTTGTTTCTTCTTTCGGCTGCTCTCCACTCAACTGAACTTACAGATCACCGATCCCGCAAAGCGCAAGCCGAAGATGACCGAACGACAGCCGTTGCTGCTGCAAAGCGATGCCTCCGATTACGAAGGTAATCGCAGTGGAAACGGCTTAATAAGACCGCCGGTACGCAGCTCACCACCGGACAGCACGCTGGTCAATGTGCACAGCGAGGACAGCATAGCAGGTAAGTTCAATTTTCATTTATGCTATAATGACATTTGTCTCAATTGGCTCCGTAAAATGTAAATACTCAATTAAATTGAAAAGCTAAAAAAATAATTAAATAATAATCTAGTTAGATTCTTGATTTTCGCATATTACTTTCAAAAGCAGCGGTTTTTAATCATTTTTATCAAATGATATATGTACATAGGAAAGAGTTTAAGACAGCTGTTTAAATACAAATGTTTTTATCAAAAGCTATGTTATGTAGATTTCTTCAGAAACTTGATGCTTTGTAAAGTATTTTATTCATATATATATATTGCAATATCCAAGATGAGATTAATTTGTAAAATAATATGCCTCAACATATACCCAAAAATTCAAAAGCCACTTTAAGCATTTGTCATCATTGCATAAATAAGAATATTCACACTTAATTTACTAACACAGTGCACGCCGCAGCCTCTGGTCACGATGATAATGAGCAGAGCAGCCAGATGAGCGATGAAAACGCCAAATCGATATACAATCCAACGCTTCATCGAACCCTGGAGCATCCCACATCGAACTTTGACACGTTGGTCCATCTGCTGAAGGGTAACATTGGCACTGGAATATTGGCTATGCCGGAAGCCTTCAAGAATGCCGGCCTCTATGTTGGTCTCTTTGGCACGTTAATAATGGGCGCCATATGCACGCACTGCATGCACATGTTGGTCAACTGTTCGCATGAGCTGTGCCGGCGACTGCAGCAGCCAGCCTTGGACTTCTCGGAGGTGGCGTTTGGCAGCTTCGAAACGGGACCGTTGGGCTTGAGGCGTTACTCGCAGTTGGCTAGGCGTGTTGTTACTACATTCCTGTTTATAACGCAAATGGGTTTCTGTTGCGTCTACTTTTTGTTTGTGGCACTGAATATCAAGGATGTTGTGGATCACCATTACAAGCTGGATGTGCGCATCTATTTGCTGCTAATGCTGTGGCCCATGGTGCTGTTAAATCTGGTGCGCAACTTAAAGTACCTGACGCCCGTCTCTCTAATTGCGGCTGTGCTCACCGTTGCCGGTTTGGCCATAAGCTTCTCCTATATGTTGCACGATTTGCCCGATACTCATACGGTCAAACCCTACGCATCCTGGGCCACTTTGCCACTGTATTTTGGCACTGCCATTTATGCTTTTGAAGGCATTGGTGTCGTCCTGCCATTGGAAAATAATATGCGCACACCCGAGGACTTTGGCGGATCGACAGGCGTTCTCAATACCGGCATGGTCATTGTGGCTTGCCTCTACACTTCTGTTGGTTTCTTCGGATATCTCAAGTATGGTGAGAGTGTTAAGGGAAGCATAACGCTTAATTTACCCCAAGGCGATATGTGAGTATTATATTATATTATTACTTCCGTAATCTTTTACAAAATAAAATAACATCGTAATTCCTTTTCACAGCCTTTCGCAGCTGGTACGAATTACCATGGCCGTGGCTATATTTCTGTCATACACTTTGCAGTTTTATGTGCCTGTCAACATGGTGGAGCCCTTTGTGCGCAGCCACTTTGATACGACACGTGGCAAGGACTTGGCTGCGACAGTTTTGCGTACGGTTTTGGTCACATTTACCTGTAAGTCTCTTAACACAGTATAATTCGGATCAAGCTGATAGTAATCTTTATATTGTATAGTTTTATTGGCCGCCGTCATACCCAATCTGGGCTCCATTATATCGCTTGTGGGTGCTGTGAGCAGCTCGGCCTTGGCGCTTATTGCACCACCAATAATTGAGATGATTACATTCTATAATGTTGGCTATGGTCGCTATAATTGGATGCTGTGGAAGGATTTCCTTATATTAATCTTTGGGCTGTGTGGTTTTGTTTTTGGCACATGGGCCAGTTTGGCGCAAATCCTTAACCCGAGCATAGACTAAATGCCCTCCAATGTTAGACGATCGTGTGCGAATTTACGACGAAGGCTTTACTGTAGTTTTTACCTCAATTCTACAATAAGTTTAACATAAAATATTTAGTTTCTCATTAGCTTTTGTTGCCGCGCAAAAAACAGGTGCTCACCAACCAAGCAGTGCTCCGATCATATTTGATTTTAAATGTTTTTTTTTTTTAACTTAGCGAATTGATTTAATTTATTTAAAATAAGGCAGAATAACACAATTCAGTACCAGACAATAATTAGCATTTTATTAATGTTTCTTTTTTTTTCGTTGTTTTTATTATTGAAGTTTCAATATTTTATGTTCAATGTTTTGTTAGGAATTTTGTGTTAAAAACTGAATCGCACAATGCCAAAAAAGTGATTTCGTATAGTATTCCCTTAACAACTTTTGTTTAGATTAAAATGTTTAAAGTTCTAGTTTAAGGTCAAAGCAGTTCTTTTCAATTCCAATGGCCGGCCAGTTTGTATCCCTCTCAGATAAAGAAAGAAAAAAAAGCACAAAAGAATTTGTGCTAAAAAACATAACGAACTACGTGTAGCTTAATTGTTTATTTTGTGTATGTTTCAGAAAAAATTATACTCTATATCTATATGAACTACGTAGCGAATATATTATAAAAACAATAATTATACACATACGCACACACATACACTCATGTATACTGTGAAAATTGCCCAGATGACTCCAATTAAATGTTTTTTGGCTACTTCACACATTATGTATATATATTATACAAATAAGTATATATGCCAGAGATTTGTTTTTGCTATCTCTGTTAAAAAGACAACCAACGTTCATGTTATTTCATTACAATTTGAAACAATAACTATTGACAATAAATATTTGCGTTTAATGTTTGTAAAATCTATAAAAATGTTATCTTCTTTATTCAGCTACCTCTGATGAATGAAAGAATACGTGAGTATTGGCTAAGCAATTATTGATCATGATTGGAGTATTACAATGGAAATAATAAATAGAAAATGAAAAAACATTAATAAGTCTTATATTAAAAACAAATAAACTCAAACCGAATTGTGTTAAGTTTGTTTGGCGCAATATAAACGACGACTGATAGCGATTTGGTCTTATAATTCGCAAGTGCGTTTTCGCTGACGCTGGCGTATATAACGAGGGTTGAGCTAACATGTTATTTGTGTTGTTTGGAAGGAGAGCAAGTTAGCACTCCCCTAGACAAGGATGGAACACACAAACGAACGGCTTGGCACAAACAATGCCGTTCACAAGTTTTTTTTTAATGTTATTCTTACTGCGTTTGGTTATAGCATTAACTAATTGAATGATATAAATGTTTAATCTGTTTGCTATAAATCATTATTGCCATTTTTGAAGAGCTCAAAATAATTTTCTTGAGTCAATTATGTGTTGTTATGAAAGTAAAAATGTTATAACACATTTAAAGTGTTTAAAGCTTGAATAAATGTAATTCAATATAAGTTATAAGAGCATGGATGTGTCCAAAGTTTGGACTCCAAACCCATTCGGACCATTACACTTTCAGTAGCAAGTGGGATCCAATAAGTTATGCCATATGGCCTGCAATTGCTATTGCGATCGCAAATGGCAAAGACGGCCGCCACAAACAAAGCCAGGCAAAGTAGAATAAATGCTATGGCCAGAAGTGTGAATTGTTAATGATTGTAACTATTGATTGACTCATCCTATATTCTCATGTTTTCATATTGGTCGTAGTCAGTTACTGAATATGCCCAACTAGACCGAAGAAGCTTGGCTAAATATTCAAAAGTTGTTTTTTTAACACTCGAGTTGATCTGTTGATGCAGTGTCGTATACATTAAATTAAATAAACGTTATAAAATTTAATGTTTATGGCACGGCAATGTCAGTTCTCCATCCTGTTTTTTCTCTCCAATTGCTTGCGAATGGTATCGAGCTGGCGATAGTCCGTTGATTTCCAAACATTTTGGCGCATAAGATCCTGGTCTTTGGCGGGCATGTAGGCAAAGAAGGTCTCTGGATTGCAGCCAGTCAGCCCGGAATAGCCACGCAAAGCCAACCAGATGAGACGTGATTGCTTGAGCGCCATATCATTGAGTCGGCTATAGTATTCCTCACGAGTTTGATTGAGACGACACTTGAAATATTCCTTGCTGCCATTGAAGTCGTCTAAGTTATTTGGCAATGGCAGTCCATTCTGTTCACTCTTTTTCATGATCTGCTCGTAGACAATGTGACTGGAGTTTGCAATTTGATTCATTTGCCGATAGCTATAGGTCTTGCCATATCTTTCGGCTATCCAATCAATTAAAACGGGTAGCTTGTGTGCGTTGGGTAGTGTTACTAAAACATAGTAAGGATTTTCTTTCAGTTTATCCACGCCTGTCTTAAGCAGCTCTATTAACATGGGCATATTGTCTGGATCAATGTTTGTTGCTTCTACACTATCAAGTTTTGCAGGATCTCGCAATTTCGTACTTTGCTCCAACATTTTGTTAGTTTCTTCAATTGTTTTTCTTGCACATTTGTCAGCTGCATCCGAAGCTGTCTGTTGACATTCAATAGGACTCAAATCATTCTTTTCCAGTTCCTCCATTGCTTTATTTAATGCCCGTATGCAATAGCTTTTGATTAGAGGTTGCCTATCAGCGGATGGCTCATTGAAATGCGTTTCATAGATCTTAAAAAAATCCCAACGCAATAAGCCATGCGTCATATTTTTGCTGGAACAATATTGGAATTCCTCAGCTTCTTTACCAGTTTCAATTGTGTGCTCAATTTTGTTTTTTTCATTAAGGATCATCATTTTGCAATCATTTTCCATACACTGTGATTTTGGTTGACTTGGCTTCTTGACAGCATTAGTGGGACAATTGATTTTTTTGCCGTTGGAAGTGATATCGAAATGGATTTTATACTTTTCATCGTCATCTAAATGAATTCGTTTGTATTGCTTCTCAGTGCCCCATTGCAGCACCCTGATGCCAAGCTCATCCTCCATCTCCTCCTGATATGTTATGGGATGTGCAGGTATATTCGAATCCTCTTCCGGCAGCAGTAATGAGAAATCAGCTTTATGCCTAGGCTCAAATCCTGGCGTTGCAACCAGCTGTGAGCATATTGCACAACTTTGGCTGCCGCCTTCATTTCTCCTAATCTTTCGCAGAGCCGTTAGTTGGCTGTTCCTGTACAGCTGCAACTTGTGTGCAGCGGCTTTCACTTCCCGCTCCAGTTGCTGGACAATGCGTTCACTGCGCTGCTTTCTTTCTGATCCCGGCACATCTAGCATTTCCATGCAACGCTGCAGTGTCTGCATGGTGAGCTCCTCTTGCTTCTTATCTGTCGAATGTTCCACAAAGCGATGCACATTGCACAACGATTTACCCACTGGCGAACGGCCCTCCGCAAAGAGCTGAGCAAGTACATTGGATAGACATTTTTTGACCTCGCGTTTCGCCGGTGACATTTCATAGGTGCTAAACCAACGGCTGCTCTCATTGGGTATTTCATGCATTTGATCCTTGTAGTTGTGGTAACGAGAAAATACAACATTGCGATCTTTGGGCTTAGATACGATTGAAGACACAAAGCCTTTGGGTCGCACTTGCTTCGTCAGATAAGGTGAGATTATTGTATTTTCTCCGCTATGAGCTTTTCTTTTGTGTGGTTTCTTTTCTTTAACTAACTTTTGTTCCTGTTGTTTCGTAGAGTGCTTCGATATTGGCAATATTTTGTCCAATCCTCGCATAGTTGATGCCATATCCAGATGGGCAATGGCAGACAGTATTAGCTGTTCATTGGTCGTGTAAGTGTTGTGCTCTTCCACCGGACCGTGCGGCTTCTTGTAGTGCGCCTCCCACAGAAACCATAGAAAAGCCAAATCGTTGCCCTGGCTTAAGCCAATGATGACCTTTGTTTGCTTGGCATCTATCATCGGATGCAGTCCCAGCAGTGAAAGGCACTGTCGCACCCTGTAAGTTGACTCCTGTTGGATGTCATCGCGCAGTGCGTGCAACAATTTGTCGCACCCCTTGAATTGATCGGGCGACATGCCACGGAACCAACGCACAGATCTTTCCAGCTCCGCAAAGTCTCTCATATTTTCTTTAAACATTTTTGATAACTGTCTCTGTTTTTTTTTAGTTTATTTGAATTTCGTACCGTGAATTTTGAGAACCTACTTTGATATAAAATTTGATTTTTGTGTGAGAAAAATCACGCTAAATGCCTTTGAGTAAGTTATTAATTTAATTTAGTTTGGTGACTCTTTGAAAGTAATCTAAGATGACATTTCCCTGAACCTCTTCTCACTATGTACCTCATTCAGATAGCTTTTCTACGCGATTCTCATTTTTTGCTCGTCTTGATAACAAACGATCGCAAAAGTGCGCAAAAGTGACGCTAGTACAAAAGTTGACAAGGTTAAACATAATTTAGCATTTCGCATTGGTAGTTTTTTTTTCGAAATCAAGAAACAACAACTTCTAACAAAAATCGCCCACTTGCATGCAACGAGTGTTGTTCGAGAAGTTTAAATCATTGTTTAAAAGAGAAGATATGGTGTACAGTGATCGCTTTTTAAGTATAACTCTTAAGCATGTTGTCCTACAATGTTCACTTTTCCCTTGAAATTAACTATATTTTATGTATTGATATAGCCGAGGTGCCATCATTTTTTATGAGTGATGACTGTACTTTGAAAAGATTGTATTTATTTTCATCAACATTATTTCACTAAGCAGTTGCTGGCAAATTGGCAACTACACGCGTGCTGGCCAAGTTAATGGAACTGGTGTGGTGAAGTGAAACCCACTAACGTGTATTATTCCACCAAAAAAATACGTTAATGTACGTATGTATGTGTTTAAAATTGTTTTTGAATGCTGGCGAAAGAACTCGCCCATTTGGCGACACTAATTGTCAATGATTGCGCAGACTGGCGGGCGGCGTTAGCCTCTTCCAAGAGGGTTTTGTGGCATGCAGCCAAGCGTCCAAGACGCTTACAATTTTTGCCTTAAATTGCCAAAGCGCAATTTGTCGCCAGTTGTTGTTGCGTTTGAGTGCGAAAGCATGTGGCATGTGGCAAAGCCAATATTTTATAAAGCCGTTGACTTGGCTTAAAGCGAACTTAGTCGCAATGTTCGAATCCAAACGGAAACTACTCGCCAAGCTGAGTCTTTGGCTCCATGTCTTGATATTGTGCCTGCAGCTCAGCACCGCGCAAAATGCCAGCAAAGTGGTCTGGGAGCCAACTGCGAGCAACAACAACAACAACAATAGTGGAAATACTAACAATAAACGTGATGTTAGCAATAATAATCGTTTGGATTATGCCAGCACTTCAATTGCCAAAAGCTATGATCCACCACCGGAATTCTATAGAGGACCAGGCACCACTTTGAGTGGCAGCTCCAGTTCCATTTCCAATCCTCATCCCATCTCAAGCAGCTATCTTGGCTCCCCAGCTGGCAGTGATGCACATTTGGGCAGTGTGGGTGAGAGTCTTAGCGAGACATACAATAGATGGCGTCAAGGCTTGGGGCAACATGAACGTATCAGTGTTGGTAAGTAAACATACAACAAAAGTATATCGAACTAGAACTAGATACTTATAAAACCTTATTTCCACACACAGGTCATTATGGCGGTGGCACAGGTGGCGGTGGAAGCACACACGTTCAGAGTCCACATGGAGGACACGCCGGCTATGCCTACGAAGGACATCCCTACGAGTATTCAGCGGGTGGCGGAGCAGCTGGACATGGCTCATACTACGGCGGAGGCAGCAGCGTTGAAACGGGTGTACCCTTTGATGTCTATGGCGCACGTCCAGGTCACGGGTCACATCACGGCCATTATGGTGGCCATAGCAGCGAGTACGCGTATCTGGAACCACACGACATTGCCACCCACAAGGGACCATCGGAGCTGTCACAAAAAGCGCTGCTGGCCAAGAGTTTTCTCATTCCGCTAGCCAGTGCCGCTGTCTTGGGCATAGCAGCTGCCTTAGTCAGTAATCCGCTGCTGCTGCAACTGGGAACCGTATCTGGCATTGGCGGTGGCTTTGTACCCGTTGTGGGCAAACGCAAGAGACGTGCCCTCCGAAGAGCTTATACCGCACATAATTAGCATATATTTTCGTGTTTTAAAGTTCAAATACCAATTTAATAAAATGCTTGTCAAAAAAATCATACAAAAGGAAATACAGTCGAACTTCTATATAATGAATCTGAAGGGAATAAAAAAAAACTTCGTTATATAGAAATTTCGTTTTACAGAAATGTTTGAAAACTTGTATGATTTAAGTAGTTTTATTTAAAATAATTAGTTATTTTAGTTTGTATATGATTTTTCCACTTCTCCTCCCCGATAAATACTTCAAGCACGTTAAGTAAAGCAAATACATATTCATTCAAAGGTTGGCGCTAGCATGCAATTGAGAAATAACTAAAAACAGTTTAATAACATATCATCTACCAACATCATAAGAGTATTCAACATACACACACACACACACTTACAGACTAACATAGCGGACTTTTTAATAAGAGAATGAACTGACGAAGGATGAACCCAACAAACACACCAAGAAAGATGTGTTAACACATCGCCCGGCAGTAGTAAAATACATGCAATAACAAAAATGCCTATTGAGTTGTTGCTGCACACGAATGTATATCAACTTCGTGAATAGAGACATAAAACGAACAGTCCTGCTCCAACTAAAGAGAGCGATCGTTAACTTCCACAAGTCTACAAAATCTACTTGTTCGACTTTCTCCACACAGGCAGGCAGTAAGCCTGGAACTTTGCGCGTCTTTACATCGCTGGGAGCTTATCGTCCGTTTATTTTTGTAATTAAAATTGATACGCTCTATATTAATAGTTAAATTGTGTTTAAATAAAGCACTGAACATACGTAAAGTATTTGTAACATTATACAATCGCCGTGTATTTGCTTTTATGAGTGTTTTTAGGCAAGTGAAAAATTGGCAAACGCGCGCCATCTTGAGACTGCTTTGCCGGGTCGCGAAAAAATTAAAGAGAGCGAGTTATCCTCTCCGCGCTCATACAAGTGTGTTGTTGTTGCGTTGAGCGCGCTGAAAATATCCATAATAAGCGAAGCATTGAAAATAGTATTAATTGCTTGACTTTGTTTTTATTTTTTTCTTGTGTGTGAAGTGCAGTGAAAATAAAATAAAATATACATGTACATATGTGTATAGAAAAAAAAGAAGAGATGCATCTCATTAAATTATTGTTGTGTTTTTGTTTTTGTGCAAGTGCTCAGTGAAAAAAAAGAGAGAGAGAGAGAGAGAGAGCACTTGCATTTAACTGTATCTGTGTTGTTGCTGCTACCGGTGAGTACACTCTGCATATTCTATTTTATATTGATCACCCTGTTAGATTGAATACAGTTATAGAAATAATTTGAATAGCTGCAACTTATACATATAAATATAAAGACAAGTATTTTGCTTTATTTAAACTTCTCAAATATTTCATGATCGAAATCTGTATACAAGCAAACAAGAACTGTTATTATTATATGTAACTATTCTCATGAAACTATGGATCTCGAAATTATTAAGCTAGTCACCTTACAAGATTTCTAATGCAGTCCAACTTCCATGTAACGAACTTCCGCAAAACGTTGTTTCGCTTCATTTTCAGAACCAATTTGTTCAATCGTTCTTTGTTACTAATTTTCTCTACTCCCCCTAATTGAGGGTTGCAGCTGTTAACTAACAGACGCTAATAAAAGCATAACAGACATTGTAACAGCTGTTCAATTGCTACTTTGTTGCTAAACATTTGTAACAATTAAACCATGTATATAAACATATTGCAGAAAATAAGAACTTTAACTCAAGGCTAAATACATATTAAATGCTGTTAAACGAACGTACAGCAAATTTATAAGAAATTGAGCCTATTCCGCTAAAACCTCTTTAAGTTAACTAGAATAGCTATCACGCTACTTGGCCACAACTCATTTAGCTCTCAGACAGATACTTTTCGAACACACACAATCTCACGCACATACGAATGCAACAAATGGGAGTCGTTGAAAACGCGAAACGAAACCTTAAGTACAATAATTGAAGAAAATGTCAGCTACACACATGATGCTACGTGACTTAATAAAGTCCCTTACTTGTTTTTTTGTGGCATGGTATATTAACGGCCACAACGTGTTGCTCGCATCTGCAGCATATTTGTTAAGTTTTCTTGTCGTTGACCATTTTATATCATTAAGTTTATGACTTGACTCTTTTGCAGGCACAAAACTTCGACAGTTTTTTTAATTGGTTAGTTTGTCGTCAACAACTTTATCAACTAGCATTATTAAATGTACTTGGCTAATTAATAAATCGCTTATTTCAATCACAAACTATAATTTATAAATTTGTTTATTGATATTAAGAATAATGTGCACAATTACTGATGAAAATTATTAATTACTATTCAGTGCGACCAAATGTTTTTAATAAATAACAAATGATAATCAGGAAAGAGTAAAGAAAAAAAATTCAAAAATATAAATGAAACCTACACAAATAAATACATCGTTGATTTGGGGCAATGCTGAAAAAGCTGCAATTTGTTCAACTAGAAACTAATTTGCATGCATTTCAATAATTTAGAACAACGCAGGGGAGTTTGCCACAAAATGCCACGCCCCCCACTGATGGACCGATGGAGCAACCGCAAAGTTAGCTGGCCATGTGATTTTAAGCATTTATGTTTATAATTGAACTGGGTACAATACAAAATGTATAGCAAATGGTAATAATTTAACAAAAAAACAACAAAAATCTATAAATATTGCATTTAATTTGTATGCTAAAATAATAAACATTGGTTGCTGCGGTTAGTTTGGCAGTTACGCTTGTTTGTCAGTTTGGCTCGAATGATTAAATTGCGGTTAGCTGGTCAAGTGGTCAAAAGGATTTGTTTCAACTCAACCAACTGCGTTAGATGACAGTAATCAGCCATTGTTTGTTTGTTGTTTGTTGTTTGTGTGCAACTTGTCAATGAGCTCTGTGTCTGTGTGTGTGTAATTTAATATCATAATTAAGCTGCCATAAATAACAAATCAATATAAGTAAATACCAAATTTATATCTATTAAAATCATGATTTTATGAGCAGATTATTTGAGTTTTGCTTCTGCAGCTCATTAAATTTAACTTTTATGGTTTTATGCATAGGAATTAATTGTAAAATGTGTTAAACAGTCTATTTAAATTTTTACATATCTGCTTAGCTGAAGATTTACGCTGACCACCGATTCTCAGATATCAAATGGTTATTGCATTTTAATAACAAATGTCTGCAATATTTTATAAAATAATTCGACTTCATTCATTTTTTTGAGGGCAGGTCTATATGATTCTATTTAAGCTTCAAACTCGTAAACAAGTCTTCATATATGCTGCATTAATAAATGGACAAGTTTTGGTTGGCCAAATTGGCAATAGAAATATTTAATCATATCACTACATCAACATATTCAATTACGACTTTTTCTGCCCATTATCCGTTTAAATATCTATTTATCCATTTATATTTCTGTCTCGGCATCATTGCCGTGGAAAATACTGGCAAATGCATTATCAAACTCGTGGACATTTTTGAAATGTTTGGCTTTTACCTTGTTAAGTAGTTCCCGAATCTTGGTTCCTATACGATTTGAAACACTTGGCTCAAACGTCCTTGATATATGCCTTTCCAAATGCAAATGTCGGTTCACGTATATTTGGATCCTTAGTACTGGGCTTCTCCTCGCCATTTGGCATTTTGGTAAGCACCCGACGAAATGATTTCTCCAGTTTCAGGCAATCACGGTACACACGATCCTCCGGCTTATAGTACAGCTTACAGTTGGATATAATTAGGTTGAAGTCCTCAATTAATTCATTCACACTTTCATAATGGAAGTTTAACACGCGTTCTTTGATCGTACCAACGTCCATGGGAGATTCAATAACGGTGTAGTAGTCTGGTACTCTCTGCGGATCTACCGGACCCATAAACTCCACACAAAACTTTCTCTTGTGCAGCTGATCCAGGAACTTCTTACACAAATAATGAATCTTGTTTGTGTAGACACCAATTTTGTCTGGATCAACAAACACCGCGGGCTGAATTCCAGTTGGTTCATCAGTCTGG
This sequence comes from Scaptomyza flava, assembly GCA_030179655.1. NCBI lineage: Eukaryota > Metazoa > Arthropoda > Insecta > Diptera > Drosophilidae > Scaptomyza > Scaptomyza flava. Next base: position 11,634,338 of record JARNME010000029.1, read on the forward strand.
CAGAACGGCTGTACAAACAGAAGTGAAGTGAACAAAAAGCAACATCTAACAAGAACAAACTTACCATTTCTTAAGGATTCTGATAAAATAGCCGAAACAGTCTTTGTCCAATTGCAGATACTCACAAAAAAAGCAGCAAAAAGCTGAAGAAATTTATTTTATTTTATTTGACTTTTGATAAAAGTTCGAATCACAAATTTCACAAATACGAATGTATCGAAATATTCTTGTGAAGATATTGTCGCTCTTTAAAACATTAGCTTATGTTTCAAATCAGAATTTGATATATGACTGAGAAATAAGCTTGCTACGATTGAATAAAGTCAGTTTGAAGCATTAGGAATTTACTTGTTTATAGAGAAGTTCAACCATAATGAGAGATAATATTGACAAGTTGACTGTTTTTCTTTTAAGAAACGAATGAAGAATGAAATGACAATTAAATAGCTACCCAAAAACAGCAGAAACGGGATGACTCTACTAGAAGTATCGAACTTTGATGGGAAAAAATAAAAACAGCTTACGAACAAACAATTTCAAATTTCCAAATAGGAACAGGCTATATTAGCCGTTGTGATGATACCTTTTTTTAAGAGCTTTCAAACACTATTTTATGTTCTCCTCTGTGTGATTGCAACTTTTTTTTTTGACACCCTTGAGTCTAAAGAGTTTTCTAAGTGGTTCTTTTCCATGTTCCGATGGGGCCAAGTAATTTGGAATATATGCAGCATGAAAAATAGCGATGATAACACGAAATATCGATAGATTGGTGAAGGTGAAATAATCGATTCAATCAAGTTTAACAAAAGTCACATTTGGTCTAATAATTTTGTGCTGCTATCTTCGGAAATTCTTGTGAGAAATTGAAAAGAATATTTCTTCTGTTTCGACAGCCTCTCCTGTGAGTTCTTGTGAAAATAATTGAACTTTCGTATAAGCAATGGTAAGTTTGGTGTTTTAAGATGTTGCAGCTTGTTTACTTAACTTCTGTGTGTACAGCAGTTCTGCCAGACTAAGCTACCGCCTGTGGCACAGCCCGTGGTTTTTCCTAGACCAGACAAAATTGGCACCTACACCAATAAGATTCATTATTTGCGTAAGTATTTGCTAGATGAGCTGCCCAAGAAGAAGTTTAGCTTGGAGTTTATGAATCCGGTGGATCCGCTGAAGGTGCCAGACTATTACACCATCATTCAATCTCCAATGGACGTTGGTACGATCAAAGAACGCGTGCAAAACTTCTACTATCGAGGCGTGAATGACTTAATCCATGATTTAAACTTAATGATATCTAACTGCAAGATGTTTTATCAGTCGGAGGATCGTGTGTACCGCGATTGCCTGAAACTGGAGAAATTCTTTGGTCGGGTGCTTGAGAAAATGCCTATTGGCGAGGAGAAGCCCAGTACTAAGGATCCCAATATGTTGAGCAGACAGCATTTAATTGAAACATCGCCGGATGCCATACGGCTACAGTGCGAGGAAAAGCTTAAGTGTTTAATCAATGCCATTGAGCAGGAGTCTGATCGAAGCATTTCTAATTACGTGCTCAACACATTTGAGGATTTGTCCAGAAAAGTAAAACTGCAACAGTTCAGAAGTGTCCAACAGTTCAATTATGAAGTGTCGACCGGCTTCGACGAAATTCTTAATAATTTAGATTCAGTTCAGAGCGTCTTCAACCCTAAGGTGGAGCAAAAGACAACTGCAAAACCGAATTTTAAAGATTTGTTTGAGCTACTTAAAGATATTGAGAGGAGTCCGCATTACGATCACAACAAGTATAATGCGGTTGATGCCGCGGTCAAAGTATTGAAGCAGACGCTGCATACACAAGGCAAATCTTCAACTGTGCCGAAGGAGAAATCTAAGCCAACAACCGCAGCTGCTGCTAGAGCTGTGCTACTGGCTGAATCAAATGCATCGAAGGATTTAGAGCTCAGCTCCACTGATGAAGAATAGTTTTTGTTACTCTCGCATAAATAATTGTAAACTAAAAACTTTGTTTGAAACGATGAAATGCATTTGTCTACAAAATAAATGTATTTTATCCGATTTGGCCGTTGCAATCAAGCATAAAATCACACTTTTCAGATAAAAATCGATCTGAGCATATGTAAATGAGCTGTTTGTTTGAAGAACTATTTAAAAATTCGCATTTAAATGCTATTGCTATGATGTTGTTAGCAGTATCGGTTGATACAAAGCTGATTGGCCTTTTCCTCAATATCATGTTACTTCTGCCAAATGTTTTATACAACGACAACTCAACCCTCCCTTCCGTTCCCCTTTGCAGAATGCTATCATATTGGCCGGGCACGCCCACTTCATTGCCCCCAGCACAACAAATCACATTGACACCCACAATTTTGTGGGTGGCAATAGCCCGAACATTTGGACCCTACGACATTGTAGAAGACACAATGACAAGAACAACACAAACGCAAAAAAAAACAAATTACAACTGTTGTAAAGTGTCATTTTTCAAAGTGCACAGCTATAGAGTGAGGGGGGAGGGAAAGTTGGATATCGTAGGATAGCTGGAATAAAACGCAATGTAGAAATAATCATAATGGCCCAGCGAATATTTGAGACGAAATCTTGCGTGGAAATGTTGCAGAAACAAAAGCAGCACAAAAAAACAACGACAACAAAAACAACTATAAAAGCACTAAGAAAAATGTGAGCAAATTTCGCTGGCAGCATGAAAAGTAATGAGAGACAAAAAACACAATACAAAAGCAAAGATGGCGGCGGCGGGGCTTGGGGCGCAAATACATATAAAAAACTAAACCAAATTCCAATTTGTCAGGAATTTGTTCAATTTCAGTTTTGCTTTGTTGGACGGTCGTCCATTCATTCAATTCCCTCACCCTGCTCTCGCTCTCTCTCTCTCTGTTCGCCAACATCTGCATGCTCCACACGTGCCGCCATGCAAAACCATAAGCATAACGGCAATACCGACCTCTACTGGCCATTATAGAGCTACCACGACAAATCGCACACATTTAACACTCACACTCATCTACACACATACATGTGCATACATATGTATACATTGAGCAGCAAAAAAAGAAGAAGTGCATACTTAACAGCCACACAAAAAAAGGGAGCGAGAAGCAGCCGTAACAGCTGTTCAGAATTGCTCAAAAAGCGTCGCAGCCTGTCGACCCATTCACTTCGCTAGAGATGAGCGCGTGAGTAGTGGTCACCGACTTGGGTTTAACAAATTTGTCGCAACAACCAGCTTTAAACCGAAGATTGAAGAATGAGCAACAAACTCAAAAAAATAACTGAATGCCGTCCTTCTCTTTTTTTCCATAGAACAACAACAATGAGGACTGAGACTGGGCATCCCTGACATACATAGATCAATAAAGAAATGTTAGTGTATTATTTTCACGAAATTGTACTTGTAAATAATTTGATTTAGGTCGAAAGTTTCACGCGCTCATCTCCAATTTATGCTTTAAGCAGGCAACATCAAATATTTGGTTTTAGTACTTATGGCTGCCCCTAATGACACTTGTATGCCGCTGCAGGCATGTGCAGCTTAGCCATTTAAACTTTTGTGGCTTCTCAAAACTCAACTCGCATGCCTCAGCCTTTCTTTCATCCGCTTGCAGTTTGACTTGAAGGGTTGAAAATGCATTTTGATTTTTATTATTTTGGCCATTGACGATTTTGGCGAGCAAATGGAGCAACAGTAAATGTATCGAATGTGCCAAATGATAACGGATAATTTATGTTAAATGTAAGCGCCAAAAACCAATGGGATTGTACAATTATATATGCATGTACTATTTACCGTGGGCGCTGAGCCCATTTATAAGCGTCGATTTACCTGCGATTTATACATATAAATTTTTTAAAATACAGCTAAAAGCACTCAATTGTTGGCATACCAAATACTGCCAGCATTTATAGCCGTCCATGCCCGCATTTTAGCCAACTTTTAGCTATAGATTTGTTAGTTCGTGTGTGAGTTTGTTTAGTAGGGGCTTTATAAATCTGTTGGCGCTTGTGCGTCGAGAGTTTTAATTCAATTTTGAGTGGCGTATTTAGGGATTTGTTATTTTTAATAGAAGGGCCACACAACAATGAAATGCAATGATACAATTCCTATACGAAAAGCAAAGTTGAAAATTTTTCAATCCGTTGTTTTATTTGTTGTTTCTCTTTATTTCTGCAGTGAAGATGAACAACGAAAAGCGAAAACGTGTTTTGCTTGAATTGTTCTATTTTATCTTTAATCAAATGACTTTGAAGTTTGTTTCGGAGATATTCTTATTATTAAGAAAGGCAATTTTTCTGTTTAAATATTTATAATTTTTTATTGATTTTATAAATTCTTTATTTTAAAGCAATAGCTGTCAGTTTTCTTTTCCGTTTTGTCTTTTGCTGGTTTTGTCAATGCTGATTGCAAAATTTGTACATACAAATCCTTTATGAACAGCAAACAGATAGCCAAATGTTATTGTAGTTTTTTCTCAATTTGTTATTATCTTTTTTGTGTTATTTCTTTTTGCTTATCAATATTGTGTTATAAAATGCAATTTGTTAACGCCAAAAATAAAAAGAGCTTCGAAACCCACATGCTTTTTATTATGTTCGATGACCAATTTGAAAAGCAATATGCGACAGACACGCCCCTTACGCCCATACGCATTCGGCCAAACACACACCAAATGGGGAATTGAGCCAGCAACTCTTCTACTCAATTTACAACTTTCTATTTATTTTTCGGTGAAAACATTTGCGGCACATGTCCACATGCTTATACGACTCATTCAAGGGTGCTTCTGAGTGTTTGTTTGAGTGTTATTTCTTTCATTTTTTGACTGGTTTTTACGGGTTTGTGTGTGTGCATTTGTTGTTCATTTCATTTAAATTACCCTGTGGCTGACCTCCTTGTCACAACATGGCGGTGCACCATATTGAAACTGTTTGTATCCACACTCAACAGTCCACAATCGAATGCTCATTGAGGGTCCTTTCTGAATGGTCAACAACACAATTCAATTGATCTGTATGTACTTTTTTGTGGTTATTTAATCAAGTTGTTTGCGCACCAAATTTTCTGTTGATGTTTTGGTTTTTGCAGGTTGTCAATAAAAAACAACGAGAACAACTGTCTCTAGAGCTTTCAATGGATTCGAATGGACAATGAATGATACTTTAATGATTGAGTTGAATGGGTGTTTGTGGGAGAATGTTCGATTAAAGTTCATTTACAGCTAAATTGCTTACATTTCAGTTATTTGGTTTCTTGTTAAGGAATTTCTTTATGCATAATTCACTTAGAATATCACAAATAAATAAATAACATAGTGAGTAGCTTTTAACTTATTAAATAACATATTTTTGACATTACGTTTATCATTTAAGGAGCACTCCTTAGGACTTTATGTTTTGTTGGTGCTTTACTTTACAAGCTAATAATTTTTGGTATGACTCATAAAAAATATTGCCTACTTTCGGGCGAAATACATGCAGGCAAGTGTGTGTATGGACCGTAAGAGCATTTATGTCTGCAATAGCAACAAAAATGATTATTTTGTCTGCATGTACTTTATAATATTTCCCCCACTCACCGATCCACCTCTATGTCGATTTCTGTCTTTATTATATTTAAATTACGCAAAGCATTAAATATAATTCACTCACTACGCTCCATTTACTAAGGCTATATAAAATGGCACACATACAGTTATTCTCCGCATAAGTCCTCTGTCAGCGCACAAAAGTATGCAATGGGCAAAGTCAAAAGCAACAATAACGGATAAAAAAAAATGCCGCTGAAAATCGCTGTAATACTTATTCATCAATTATATGAAGCGCAAATATGAATATATGTATTTGTGAGTATATGCATGCATCAAACACACACACACACACTTACACACTAAAATAGACAGGCAGTACTTTATTCTCTCTAAGTGAGCTCCTATCTGACTCACACACACAGCTACATAGAGATACTTACATGTGTGCAGACATGCTCTAGATGGCAAACGCGTCATACTTTACTACTTACTAAATCCATTACAAAGTATTTACGTAGAAAATTGCTTTATATCTCTGCATATCTCTCTCTCAGTCGACATCGTTGCCAAGCGTTCGTCGTGTGTGGAAATTTTGTTGTTGTACAAAAACAACAACCGAAGACAGTTACTTTTGCTTAAGGAGAGTCGACAGTCAAATAACCTATATCAGAGCCTATAGATAAGTCCTTTTGTCGTCAAGAGTGCTTAGGTAAAACTTTTGTTAGAATAGATATAATTTCTTAAAAATAATAATATTTATTTATTATATACTTACCCCTAGCATGTTAACTAAACAACAATGCTTTTCCTTCATATATTTCAAAGGGTATACAAATTTGAGCACTTGCGAATAATAGTAATAGTAAAAAGCTTTTGTGCGGTATCTCCTCCATATCCTGCTCTCCTTTTCTCTCCCTTTACGGCAGTAGTCAGTAAGGTAGTAGCAGTCAGACTGCTTGCTCCAGTCTGTTTGTGTTTATGTAGTGCCAAGCACAATCTCAGCCTTAGTCTTGGCCTTAGTCTTAGCTCTGGGTTCGGCTTAAGGCTCAGACTCCTTCCCAAGGCACACATGTCCCACTGATGACGATGGCAAAATGGCTGTGTACACCAATTTATGTGATTTTTCGTAAATGTCAGTGGCAAATACGAAAATATTAAAATAGATTTGTGCACTGTGCAAAGACAATGGACAAGAAGTACGAGTACATCGTAAAGATTATAACGATGTAGATTAGGGAAACGAAGCTGAATAAGCTTTGCGTTGATTGGATGCTAAACGATTGAGTTCACAAATATAGACAAAACTATGTTTAGTCATCAATATGCAAGTAGAACAAAGTTTAAGTTAGAAAGATGTAGAATCCTTTGAGCTAATTTTCTTGCAATTTTACAGCATTGACTAATCGATTCCCTGCCATTAAGCTGATGACTTCCATTGCTAAAATATTGTCACTATATCAAAGTGCACATAAAGTGCAGTCATAAAAAAAGGCAAATAAAAAGTTGCAAAACCCAAATATCGGAAACTGAGCGAACGAAATGTTCGCAAAGCGGATTTACTTTGGGTTATTATTTATAGCAGAAGGCACTTGATGGCATTATGGTGTGCAATAATGTTGTTAAACAAAAGCAAATAGAGTCAGGCTCAACTTTGTTTGAAAACTTAAAGAAAGTAAGTTAAATGCTTAAGAAATGCGATCGCAACTACTATTAGAAAATTGTCGTGCAACGGGCTGCAAAGAAGTTGTAGAGATGAAGATGCTGTTGCCTGAATTGCTCTACGAATCACTCTAGCGTGTATCAATTACTGTGGCAAGTGTTGCACGTGCCAGAAGCACCGAACCCATCCCCGCTCTAGAAGCTACAGATTGCTCATCTTATTGTGCTGCTTGCCGCTTGCTACTTGGCGTTTGGCTTGGCTCTCTTCTTCTAATTTCTTGTCGCGCTTGCCTTTATCTCCACTTCATGTTATTTATTTTTTTTTTTCTTCTTCGTATTCGCCGTGCATTTTCTTGACAATTTCCTTTTGCTGCTGTTGCTTTTTGTGTGCTTCCAATTGTTGCACAATTTTTTAATTTGTTGCTTGACGGCAGAAGATAGAAAGCAAGAGTTGCTGCTCCTTGGCAATGTGAATTTTAATCTAAAATGGTTGCCGCGTGCTGTAAGGTTGGGTAGGGTGGGGGAAGCTTCTTATGACCAAGCAGGAAAATTACTTAATTTTGTACAAATTAAGCAGCAGCAATGCGACGGCTGCTAGCCAATTTAACGAAAATTACACAATTTAGATTTATGCATTCAATTAGCCACAAATTACCACACAATTTACGCAAATTAACCCACACACACACATCCACACACAGGCACACACGCATACTTGAAAGATAAATAATGTTATAATAATAATTCAAGTAGCCACAAAACGAAACAAACTTCAATATCAACATTATCTACACACACACACACATATGTATAAACAAACCTAAGTAAATTGCAATTGAAATTTATTTCCAAGCAATACTTGAAAATATATGTTAATATACGCATACATATGAATGCATATGTTTGTAGGACTTATATTCTTAGGCCTTGTAATAAGCCAAATTTCAAATGCGTTTGCCGTTTCTATTGCCATTGCCAGGCAATTAATTTATACGAAGATATGAATTTTAAGTTGATTTCGAACTACAAATACACTTTCCGAATGTACTCAAAAATGCCTGAAGAACCACTGCGAAGTGTTCAAAGTATTTACCGAGAGATGTTTTATGAACTAGGAAGCAATGGATTCAAATACATGTATATCTTAAGAGATTAAAAAAAACTGAGTTAAGACACTAATCATTCAATATCGATACTAATTGGTGCTTTTATCTCAACTCTAAGTTATTAGAACTGTTACCAATTGCTATGCTCTAACTGCCTCAACCTAACCTTTGTGCTGTATTACAGTGTAGTAAGCTCATTTTAATTACAGTTTCAGCTAAAACTCACTTCAACTACATATACATAGATGTATGCACACAAACTTTAATGTAATTGCTGAGCAAAATGCTTTAAACATGTGTACTTAATGTGTATGGCCCCAAAAGGATTATGCAATGACTTGACCGGGATCGCTTAAATAGCAGCTTATGACATATTGTATGATTCAAGTTTGCCCCTTCAACTGTCTGAGTCGAATAAAATACCGCTTTAAATGTTGCCCTAAGTGCCATATCCATTGCAGTCATATCCTTTAAGTACACATATATACATATGTGCGTGTTTGTGTCTAATTGCCGCAAGTATTCGTATCATGGCTTCTATGATTTTAATTGCATAAGGCTTTTAAGCTGACTATCTTGCCAGTTAAGTGAAGTTTCTATTGTCTGCCAGTTAAATAATCAAAAGCGTCTTTTAGTTATCCAAAGTTAAATCGAATTAACAAGTTATTTAACAGTTTTTAAACATTTCCAACATATTAATCGTTCCAAGTAACAAACTAAAAACGAGCATATATAATTTAAAGCATCATTGAAAAGACTCGGGAGTAACGTCATTGGGCGCTCAACTTTGTCCCGTGTCATGTAACAGTAAATTAATAACTTGAGAACGTTCTGCGCTCTACACACACAGATGGAGTTTAATCAACAAATGCAGTAGCCAATTCCGAGCCGGTAGCTCTGCAATAACGTTCAACTAGCTGCAATGCATAAATTTGTGCATAACGACTAAAACAGAGCCAAAGCCAAAGCCAAAGCCAGAGCTAAAGCCACAGGCCCAAGAGTCCGAGTAGCAATCATTAATTATATATATGAATGTGGTTTGTAGGTCAATTTCTAATTGGTAGCAAATAAGGAGAAATTGTTCGAAACATGTTCGCTTTGCGAACTTCCCTGGACTCTGATGGTTAATGAAGAGCGGAAGGACATGGAAATTCAATCCAATCTACAATTGATTGGAAAACATAATTTATGTGGTTAAAAGAATTGCTGAGCTTAATAACTGCGATTGAGCCCAAAAGTCAAAATTTTGCTTATTATAATGTTGACAAATAAGAAGAGCATGTTTATTGGGAACGAAATAGATTCGCCACAGATGAAGAGGCCAGGTCTGAAGAGCTAGTGTTGTCCGCCAAGCCGATGTTGGAAAGAGATAAAAGCTCTTAACGATGCCTCCGCCTTGCCTGACATACACCTGAGCGGAGCGCGTAATGACCGCTGAGAAAGCTTTATGCTTTTTGAAAATTTGGTAGTTGAGCTTTGACAGCTGCTCATTGATCTAATAGGGCGCTTAAGAGTTGAGTCCCAAGAGAGACTCAGTGGCATCTGATGATAAAATTTCTTTCGAATCTCTACAAGATTAAATGTTAGCAATTGCATTTGAATAAACTCTTTTGAAATAGTTTATATTCATTAAATTTATTTAAAATATATTAAAATCATCCAGTACAAAATCACAAAACTATCTTCTAAAGTCTTTCGATAAGGCATTTCTTTCACTAACATCGAAACTCCTCCCCAAAGCTTCTTACGCTTCGCGAGGACCGTTTGCAACGACCCTTTGCTCATTAAAAAACTGAATGTGTTACATTTTGTCAGGCAGCAATAATAAAATTACAATTGAAGCCCGACGACGACGACGACGACAAGTAAAAGGCAAATGTGCTGAATCAGCGTATGTAAAGAAAAGTTAGAGAGGGGTTCAGGAAAAACCGAGGCAAATGTCAAATCAAATTTATTGACTTTCATTGTAATGTTTTTTGGGGAAAGTTCGAGTTTGGGGTGCAAGGGCCAGACGACAATGACACTAGGGTTCTAACAAATAATCCGCAGGTTCGCGTTCATTCAAATGTGCAAAGCCAATGACAGTGGGGAGCACCCTTCATCTCCTCCCGTCATACATAATGTGCACGACTTTTTTTCCAGTCCCTTTGCACGATTAAAGCTCCGCTTAATCAGAAAGAGTGAGAGAGAGAAAGAGCCAATAGCAATGACAATCAGCAGGCAGTACTCTAAGTTATCCCCTCACGTTTGTTTTTTTTTTAGCGCGTTTTTCTGATTTTCTACAACTTAGCACAATGCCTGCTGGCAGGCTCCATAAAAAATCATACGCTTCCATTTATTGCAGACATTTTGCCTGCCTCCTTTGTGCAATGTTTGACAATTATTTGCATTGTTCACTCGGTCGTTTGTTCAACATGCACATGAATCGGTAACTACAACTTGAGTGTCTATAGATTGAGCAGTTCAACTTAGTTGGTTGCTTAGTTAGGTGCTTACACATCTATTCTATTGTGCCGTTTCTTGACATTTGCATATATACATGTTCATATGTATGCTTAGGAGTACGACAAAATTATCCTAGATGGCTAAGTTAAACCAAAATAAATTAAAACTAAAGAGAAAGAAAGTTCTCATAACCATTCTTATAATCTATATCTCATACCAAATGATTCTAAGCATACCATAATTAGCTGATTTCGAATTTGTAGTGCCTCGAGCCTGACGAATTAATATGTATTTGTTTAAAGCAAAGGAAAAAGACTGTTGCTGAAGCAAAACTTTAACGTGCACTACAACACTCAGTCTCTCTTTATTCGTTACTATCTCTTGTGTGTGTTTCTGGTGACAGTTTTTTAAATGGCTGTTTCCGCTTCCGTTTCCGTTACGTTTGACTTGCCTGCACGTAAATTGTGTGCCATTTCAGTCACTGGGTTTCCTTCTTCTTTCTTTCTTTTTTTTTTTTAGTAACACTTGGCGGTAAATTTTACTACAATGCGTACATATATAATCTTTTTCACTTATCTTTGCATAGTTTTGCCTTTGCCAAGCGACAAAAAAAAAACTTTTTACGGTCTGAGGTTAAAAGTGGATTTATATATTTTGATAGAGCTCTTTCTCTCTCTGTTCTGATTTTGCAATAGGTTGCGGCGGCTGCAAAAGGTGCAAATGCAACGAAGTTTTTGCTGAATCCTTTAGTTTTGTAAACTGTCGACAATCTTTTGACAGATTTATGAGTTAATTACACTGTGAGTGTTGACTAAGAATGCATGCACTTAGATTATATGATAGTTTAACTAAAAAAATCTAAGCAAGGATCTGATTGAACATTTCGTTCTGGCTTTGAGAATTATATCAATATATAACATACTATAATTGTCAACTAATATATATATTTTTGTATCAAAAATTTGAAACAACAATTCAAAATCTTAAGTTATATCTAATGGAACTATTATAAAAACCGCAGAAGAAGAATATTAAGTATAACTAAATTGGACCAGTCCGCTTCTGAACGAATAAGAATTGTTTGATATCCTAGGGAACCAATTCAGCTATATATCGTATCGATATTGTCCACGATCTTAACTTGTGTACTTAGCCGATTTCGAATGGCCCAAGAAAACAACTCTCTAGATGTTGTCAAAACTAATTCCTTACTTTTTTGTCAATTGGGAAAAGAATTAGGTTGCAAGCGGATAAACATGTTGCAGACGTGCACAAATTCAAAAAATAATAATTTTATTAAGCTATCTGATTTTCGCAAACGATTCATGCAGCAACAGGACACCGTCCAGATGGATGCCGACGAGCAGTCGTTGCAGGAGCTTCGCTTTATGCTATTTTTGCATTTATACAGGCTGCTGGTTAAACTAGAGCCGGATAAAACCATGAGACAAAAGTATCTTGTGTTTTGTTATTATCTTGTCAGTGCGGATATGACTCACAAAATGGAACTGGAAGAATCACTTAAATATCGGGAAAAATACAGTGATCGCCTAATGAAGATGGCTGAAAATATTATTCAATTAAACAAGTTGACTTTCGAAACGATAGTTGAAGTGGGATCTGCGCATACTAAGCATATGGGTTGCCTTTTTCGATGCATCGAAACAGATAAGCGAACTGAACGTGACATCATCAAAACACAATATGTTCAAGAGACCGAAGTTAAAGTCATTCACAGAGGTTCTGCAAGATGCTCAGATCTTTTGATCAATGGAAGTAATGTAAACCAATCTCTATCTCTTTCAGTGTCTAATAAACCTGAAGATGAGGTGGTTTTGGACAAAACTTTAAGTATGAAACACACTATAAATAATGCAATGCTCGGCTCAGCAAGTAATTCGCTAATTAATGGAGCAAAAAAAGATAGAAAGCTAGCCCAAGAAAGTTTTTGTGAGGATGCTAGTAAAGATGGCAACATTGCCAAGGAAGAAACTATCAATATTGAATTAACAAGAGAAAGTGCTGAAGCAGAGCTTGCGGAAAATTATATAATCCCAAGAAGCTCATCTAAAACAGACGCAACAAAAATTGGAGATTGTGTTACCAGGCCGAGCGATTCCGAAAATTTACAGAGTGCATCAAACATAACTTTTCGCAGATCCAGACAGACAGATATCAATTTGGTAAGCAAGTTCACGCATCAAACACAAAGCGTTGCCCAAAAGGATAGATGTGAAATAATTAAACCAAAAGAACTGCAACAAGTTAAATATAAATACTTAACGACTGATTTCGATCAACTCATAAGTAATATTAATAATGCTTTTGAATCGCACAATACAATAATGCCTAATGTACAACAGAAATTAAGTTTATCAAGAAAAACATTAATGCCACATCCAAGAGAGCTGCAAATAGTTAAAATGGAACTTGAAAAGGATCAGCAAAAATGTTTAAGACTTTCTCCCACAATCAACAGGCCCAAGTGGCAACACCAGCGACACATTATAGCAGCATCGCGTTTTATCATACGACTTTTCCAATGTAATCCCGCCTATCAGTGCTCACCCATGGATCCCAATGCACCCAATTTTATTGAGCAAGTAGTTCAGTTCTTTGAGGTAATGGGAAATAGTTGCCCAAATTCAATAATAGATGTCGCTGCTGTAAAGCAACGTTTGAGTGCGATTGTTGGTCGCCTTAACAGGGAATTATTCAATGATGTGGATCTTTGCCTGGCAGAGATAGCCAAGATTCAGCTGAAGCAGCTGCTTACAACGGCCGAGCAAATGGACTATGAAAAACAGCTTTGGAAACTAAGAGATTATGGAAATACCGTATACTTTGCACAAGAGAATCGATTGCAAGATGCTTTGCATGCTTTGTTAGGCTTTGAATGTCAGCAATTGCGTTATTCAGCAGTGGATCAAAGTTTAATGCTCCGTTATCCGAATTACCAAATCAACATTAGTGAATCCTATTTGCTCTTATCACTCGGCCAGGTTGGCTACTATTACAAACAATTGCAATCGCAACTTTTACGTTTAAAGCAGCTGGGTGAAGTTGGCGAAGAGCTATCAAAGTGTCTGCTCTTCGAGCTACAGCTTTACTCGAACTTCTATAATCAACAAAAGGCAAAACCAAATCAGAGTTTAATATATATTTTTTGGCAGACACGAAAATTTTTCCATCGTTTCTGTTGGCTGCTCCATATGTGCCGTGGTTTCAATAGCCGCCAGCCGTTGTTGAAATACTTACAACAGCAACTAAATGTGGGAAACAAGGAATACAATGAACTGTTGGAGCAATGGCTACTGGCTGCCACTCGGAAACTGTTGGCAAGGATTAGCAGCTGGCTAGTGGGTGGTGAGCTGTCGGAGGAGAAGTTTTTCATAGTCAAACACAATGGTTCGAAACCAAAACACTATTGGCAATCACATTTCGAACTTGACGAACCTCAACTGCCTCCCTTTTTAAATAAGCAACTTGCACAAAAAATGCTTAACATTGGCAAATGTCATGATTACGCTAAACGGTTTTTGGGATTGCAACTTAAAGATACAGTGCCAGCAGAGAGCTTGCAGCAACAACTAAGTCAAGCCTGTACACAATACTATCAGCAGTTGGAACACCAGCCACTGCAACGGCTCCTCAGCAAGCTAGAACAGCAAATATCCTATGATCTGTTCAACACATTCAACGAATGGTTTCCCACTCCTTTGGAGCTATTCACTCAACTGCATCAATATTTGCTACTTACCGATGTTGGTTTTGTTGGCCAGCTTATTGAACTGTTGGAGCCAGCTCTGGAACAACCTGCAGAATATTATGATACATATCTGCTGAACAACATGTTGGAGCATCTGCGCGACGAAAACAACGAGCAACTCTGCGTAGCTGAAAGCAGCTTCTCTCACACAAAGGCTTCTCGCTGTTGGCAACGTTTTCTGTTGGTCTGGCAACTTGCACCGCATTGGTTGCCGCTACTGGGGACAAGCTCAACAAAATATGAATCATGTTTTATGTCCATCTGGCAAATGCATTATGTTAACTATGTGCTAAAAGAACGCATTCATCGACAACAGCTGCATTTCCATGATCGTATTAATTTGGCTGCCTCGAAAGATGCGCGAATTGTGAAAGATCTCTTGAAACCATTTATTAAAAAGCTTCTGAAGTTTATGCACAATTTAAGATGTTATGTGTCGGGCGATGTTCTAGAAAGCGCTTTAAAGGACCTTTCTCTGGATTGCTATGCAGCAAGGAATTTAGATGATCTACTAGACAAACATGGTTCATATTTATATAGCATCGAGTGGGGCTTGCTGCAACATAACAAGTCTCAACATTATCTGATTAAGGTCTATGACATTATCATGCAGCTGGATGCAGTACAGCAAAAGTTCTTTGCGCTATGTCAACTGTTCAATCAAAGCTCCAACAATATTGAGAGGCGCCAGGACTTTCGTTGGTCCTGCCAAAACACGTGCGATTCTATTTGCGATCTTGAGAAACAGTTTCAATGGAACTTGGCAAACTTTTTGATAAGCTTGTTCTGCACCAAAGATCCAAAGCTGATGACCCTGGCCAATAGATTGGATCACAACGGCTATTATAAGAATATGCTTAGATATCAATGCAAGCCTAATGCTGATCGTCCGCTAGGAACGAAATCCTAAATTCCATTAAGCCACAAAAGCTCCAACGTTTTGTATTTTATTTTTTTGCAATAAGCACAATATTACTTATTGATTTTCTACCAAACACATTAAGAGATAAAAATTTTTTAAGAAAAACAAAAAAAAACAATGTATGCCCGATCACACGGGACATGTGTAAACATCTTGAAATTAATTATATTGTATTGATAATAGTACTAAGGCTTTCAAAATTTTCTTAACAATTCTCATATTAACAGAAGAGATGCGTGTCTCGACCGTATCATTTCAATAAAATTCGATTTTTGGTCAGTTTGCATGTTAAAGTTTTATGCCAAAAAATCGACTTGCGCATTGGTAAAAATCTTTCAACTTCCATAACTTCCTCAAAAGTGACCCGATTTTCAAAAGCAATAGCTTAAAAGTCATGGTTTCGCTTCTAGAATAAAACTGCATTTAAGAAATTACATATACATATTATCGATTTTTGGTCATATTCATGTTAAAATTTTATGACCAAAAATTGACTTGGGCATTGGTCAAAATCTTTCGACTTCCATAACTTCGTCAAAAGTTACCCGATTTTCAAAAGCAATAGCTTAAAAGTCATGGTTTGGCTTCTAGAATAAAACTGCATTTAAGAAATTACATTTAAATAAAATTCGATTTTTGGTCATATTCATGTTAAAATTTTATGACCAAAAATTTACTTAGGCATTGGTAAAAATCTTTCGACTTCCATAACTTCGGCTAAACTGACCCGATTTTCAAAAGCAATAGCTTAAAAGTCATGCTTTGGCTTCTAGAATAAAACTGCATTTAAGAAATTACATTTAAATAAAATTCGATTTTTGGCCATATTCATGTTAAAATTTTATGACCAAAAATTGACTTGGGCATTGGTAAAAATCTTTCGACTTCCATAACTTCGGCTAAACTGACCCGATTTTCAAAAGCAATAGCTTAAAAGTCATGGTTTGGCTTCTAGAATAAAACTGCATTTAAGAAATTACATTTAAATAAAATTCGATTTTTGGCCATATTCATGTTAAATTTTTGTCAACAAAAATTGACTTAGGCATTGGTAAAAATCTTTCGACTTCCATAACTTCGTCAAAAGTTACCCGATTTTCAAAAGCAATAGCTTAAAAGTCATGGTTTGGCTTCGAGAATAAAACTGCATTTAAGAAATTACATTTAAATAAAATTCGATTTTTGGCCATATTCATGTTAAAATTTTATGACCAAAAATTGACTTGGGCATTGGTAAAAATCTTTCGACTTCCATAGCTTCGGCTAAACTGACCCGATTTTCAAAAGCAATAGCTTAAAAGTCATGGTTTGGCTTCTAGAATAAAACTGCATTTAAGAAATTACATTTAAATAAAATTCGATTTTTGGCCATGTTCATGTTAAAATTTTATGACCAAAAATTGACTTGGGCATTGGTAAAAATCTTTCGACTTCCATAACTTCGTCAAAAGTTACCCGATTTTCAAAAGCAATAGCTTAAAAGTCATGGTTTGGCTTCGAGAATAAAACTGCATTTAAGAAATTACATTTAAATAAAATTCGATTTTTGGCCATATTCATGTTAAATTTTTGTCAACAAAAATTGACTTAGGCATTGGTAAAAATCTTTCGACTTCCATAACTTCGGCTAAACTGACCCGATTTTCAAAAGCAATAGCTTAAAAGTCATGGTTTGGCTTCTAGAATAAAACTGCATTTAAGAAATTACATTTAAATAAAATTCGATTTTTGGCCATATTCATGTTAAAATTTTATGACCAAAAATTGACTTGGGCATTGGTAAAAATCTTTCGACTTCCATAACTTCGTCAAAAGTTACCCGATTTTCAAAAGCAATAGCTTAAAAGTCATGGTTTGGCTTCGAGAATAAAACTGCATTTAAGAAATTACATTTAAATAAAATTCGATTTTTGGCCATATTCATGTTAAATTTTTGTCAACAAAAATTGACTTAGGCATTGGTAAAAATCTTTCGACTTCCATAACTTCGTCAAAAGTTACCAGATTTTCAAAAGCAATAGCTTAAAAGTCATGGTTTGGCTTCTAGAATAAAACTGCATTTAAGAAATTACATTTAAATAAAATTAGATTTTTGGCCATATTCATGTTAAAATTTTATGACCAAAAATTGACTTGGGCATTGGTAAAAATCTTTCGACTTCCATAACTTCGGCTAAACTGACCCGATTTTCAAAAGCAATAGCTTAAAAGTCATGGTTTGGCTTCTAGAATAAAACTGCATTTAAGAAATTACATTTAAATAAAATTAGATTTTTGGTCATATTCATGTTAAAATTTTATGACCAAAAATTTACTTAGGCATTGGTAAAAATCTTTCGACTTCCATAACTTCGGCTAAACTGACCCGATTTTCAAAAGCAATAGCTTAAAAGTCATGCTTTGGCTTCTAGAATAAAACTGCATTTAAGAAATTACATTTAAATAAAATTCGATTTTTGGCCATATTCATGTTAAAATTTTATGACCAAAAATTGACTTGGGCATTGGTAAAAATCTTTCGACTTCCATAACTTCGGCTAAACTGACCCGATTTTCAAAAGCAATAGCTTAAAAGTCATGGTTTGGCTTCTAGAATAAAACTGCATTTAAGAATTTACATTTAAATAAAATTCGATTTTTGGCCATATTCATGTTAAATTTTTGTCAACAAAAATTGACTTAGGCATTGGTAAAAATCTTTCGACTTCCATAACTTCGTCAAAAGTTACCCGATTTTCAAAAGCAATAGCTTAAAAGTCATGGTTTGGCTTCTAGAATAAAACTGCATTTAAGAAATTACATTTAAATAAAATTAGATTTTTGGCCATATTCATGTTAAAATTTTATGACCAAAAATTGACTTGGGCATTGGTAAAAATCTTTCGACTTCCATAGCTTCGGCTAAACTGACCCGATTTTCAAAAGCAATAGCTTAAAAGTCATGGTTTGGCTTCTAGAATAAAACTGCATTTAAGAAATTACATTTAAATAAAATTCGATTTTTGGCCATATTCATGTTAAAATTTTATGACCAAAAATTCACTTGGGCATTGGTAACAATCTTTCGACTTCCATAACTTCGTCAAAAGTTACCCGATTTTCAAAAGCAATAGCTTAAAAGTCATGGTTTGGCTTCTAGAATAAAACTGCATTTAAGAAATTACATTTAAATAAAATTCGATTTTTGGCCATATTCATGTTAAAATTTTATGACCAAAAATTGACTTGGGCATTGGTAAAAATCTTTCGACTTCCATACTTCGGCTAAACTGACCCGATTTTCAAAAGCAATAGCTTAAAAGTCATGGTTTGGCTTCTAGAATAAAACTGCATTTAAGAAATTACATTTAAATAAAATTCGATTTTTGGCCATATTCATGTTAAAATTTTATGACCAAAAATTGACTTGGGCATTGGTAAAAATCTTTCGACTTCCATAACTTCGGCTAAACTGACCCGATTTTCAAAAGCAATAGCTTAAAAGTCATGGTTTGGCTTCTAGAATAAAACTGCATTTAAGAAATTACATTTAAATAAAATTCGATTTTTGGCCATATTCATGTTAAAATTTTATGACCAAAAATTGACTTGGGCATTGGTAAAAATTTTTCGACTTCCATAACTTCGGCTAAACTGACCCGATTTTCAAAAGCAATAGCTTAAAAGTCATGGTTTGGCTTCTAGAATAAAACTGCATTTAAGAAATTACATTTAAATAAAATTCGATTTTTGGCCATATTCATGTTAAAATTTTATGACCAAAAATTGACTTGGGCATTGGTAAAAATCTTTCGACTTCCATAACTTCGGCTAAACTGACCCGATTTTCAAAAGCAATAGCTTAAAAGTCATGGTTTGGCTTCTAGAATAAAACTGCATTTAAGAAATTACATTTAAATAAAATTCGATTTTTGGCCATATTCATGTTAAAATTTGATGACCAAAAATTGACTTGGGCATTGGTAAAAATCTTTCGACTTCCATAACTTCGGCAAAACTGACCCGATTTTCAAAAGCAAGAGCTTAAAAGTCATGGTTTGGCTTCTAGAATAAAACTGCATTTAAGAAATTACATTTAAATAAAATTCGATTTTTGGCCATATTCATGTTAAAATTTTATGACCAAAAATTGACTTGGGCATTGGTAAAAATCTTTCGACTTCCATAACTTCGGCTAAACTGACCCGATTTTCAAAAGCAATAGCTTAAAAGTCATGGTTTGGCTTCTAGAATAAAACTGCATTTAAGAAATTACATTTAAATAAAATTCGATTTTTGGCCATATTCATGTTAAAATTTTATGACCAAAAATTGCCTTGGGCATTGGTAAAAATCTTTCGACTTCCATAACTTCGGCTAAACTGACCCGATTTTCAAAAGCAATAGCTTAAAAGTCATGGTTTGGCTTCTAGAATAAAACTGCATTTAAGAAATTACATTTAAATAAAATTCGATTTTTGGCCATATTCATGTTAAAATTTTATGACCAAAAATTGACTTGGGCATTGGTAAAAATCTTTCGACTTCCATAACTTCGTCAAAAGTTACCCGATTTTCAAAAGCAATAGCTTAAAAGTCATGGTTTGGCTTCTAGAATAAAACTGCATTTAAGAAATTACATTTAAATAAAATTCGATTTTTGGCCATATTCATGTTAAATTTTTGTCAACAAAAATTGACTTAGGCATTGGTAAAAATCTTTCGACTTCCATAACTTCGTCAAAAGTTACCCGATTTTCAAAAGCAATAGCTTAAAAGTCATGGTTTGGCTTCTAGAATAAAACTGCATTTAAAAAATTACATTTAAATTAAATTCGATTTTCGGCCATATTCATGTTAAAATTTTATGACCAAAAATTGACTTGGGCATTGGTAAAAATCTTTCGACTTCCATAACTTCGGCTAAACTGACCCGATTTTCAAAAGCAATAGCTTAAAAGTCATGGTTTGGCTTCTAGAATAAAACTGCATTTAAGAAATTACATTTAAAAAAATTCGATTTTTGGTCATATTCATGTTAAAATTTTATGACCAAAAATTGACTTGGGCATTGGTAAAAATCTTTCGACTTCCATAACTTCGGCTAAACTGACCCGATTTTCAAAAGCAATAGCTTAAAAGTCATGGTTTGGCTTCTAGAATAAAACTGCATTTAAGAAATTACATTTAAATAAAATTCGATTTTTGGCCATATTCATGTTAAAATTTTGTCAACAAAAATTGACTTAGGCATTGGTAAAAATCTTTCGACTTCCATAACTTCGGCTAAACTGACCCGATTTTCAAAAGCAATAGCTTAATAGTCATGGTTTGGCTTCTAGAATAAAACTGCATTTAAGAAATTACATTTAAATAAAATTCGATTTTTGGCCATATTCATGTTAAAATTTTATGACCAAAAATTGCCTTGGGCATTGGTAAAAATCTTTCGACTTCCATAACTTCGTCAAAAGTTACCCGATTTTCAAAAGCAATAGCTTAAAAGTCATGGTTTGGCTTCTAGAATAAAACTGCATTTAAGAAATTACATTTAAATAAAATTCGATTTTTGGCCATATTCATGTTAAATTTTTGTCAACAAAAATTGACTTAGGCATTGGTAAAAATCTTTCGACTTCCATAACTTCGTCAAAAGTTACCCGATTTTCAAAAGCAATAGCTTAAAAGTCATGGTTTGGCTTCTAGAATAAAACTGCATTTAAGAAATTACATTTAAATAAAATTCGATTTTTGGCCATATTCATGTTAAAATTTTGTCAACAAAAATTGACTTAGGCATTGGTAAAAATCTTTCGACTTCCATAACTTCGGCTAAACTGACCCGATTTTCAAAAGCAATAGCTTAAAAGTCATGGTTTGGCTTCTAGAATAAAACTGCATTTAAGAAATTACATTTAAATAAAATTCGATTTTTGGCCATATTCATGTTAAAATTTGGTCAACAAAAATTGACTTAGGCATTGGTAAAAATCTTTCGACTTCCATAACTTCGGCTAAACTGACCCGATTTTCAAAAGCAATAGCTTAAAAGTCATGGTTTGGCTTCTAGAATAAAACTGCATTTAAGAAATTACATTTAAATAAAATTCGATTTTTGGCCATATTCATGTTAAATTTTTGTCAACAAAAATTGACTTAGGCATTGGTAAAAATCTTTCGACTTCCATAACTTCGGCTAAACTGACCCGATTTTCAAAAGCAATAGCTTAAAAGTCATGGTTTGGCTTCTAGAATAAAACTGCATTTAAGAAATTACATTTAAATAAAATTAGATTTTTGGCCATATTCATGTTAAAATTTTATGACCAAAAATTGACTTGGGCATTGGTAAAAATCTTTCGACTTCCATAACTTCGTCAAAAGTTACCCGATTTTCAAAAGCAATAGCTTAAAAGTCATGGTTTGGCTTCTAGAATAAAACTGCATTTAAGAAATTACATTTAAATAAAATTCGATTTTTGGCCATATTCATGTTAAAATTTTGTCACAAAAATTGACTTAGGCATTGGTAAAAATCTTTCGACTTCCATAACTTCGTCAAAAGTTACCCGATTTTCAAAAGCAATAGCTTAAAAGTCATGGTTTGGCTTCTAGAATAAAACTGCATTTAAAAATTACATTTAAATTAAATTCGATTTTCGGCCATATTCATGTTAAAATTTTATGACCAAAAATTGCCTTGGGCATTGGTAAAAATCTTTCGACTTCCATAACTTCGGCTAAACTGACCCGATTTTCAAAAGCAATAGCTTAAAAGTCATGGTTTGGCTTCTAGAATAAAACTGCATTTAAGAAATTACATATAAATAAAATTAGAGTTTTGGTCATATTCATGTTAAAATTTTATGACCAAAAATTCACTTGGGCATTGGTAACAATCTTTCGACTTCCATAACTTCGTCAAAAGTTACCCGATTTTCAAAAGCAATAGCTTAAAAGTCATGGTTTGGCTTCTAGAATAAAACTGCATTTAAGAAATTACATTTAAATAAAATTCGATTTTTGGCCATATTCATG
>JARNME010000029.1:11656812-11768134 GCA_030179655.1 Scaptomyza flava
TTTTGGCCATATTCATGTTAAAATTTTATGACCAAAAATTGACTTGGGCATTGGTAAAAATCTTTCGACTTCCATAACTTCGTCAAAAGTTACCCGATTTTCAAAAGCAATAGCTTAAAAGTCATGGTTTGGCTTCTAGAATAAAACTGCATTTAAGAAATTACATTTAAATAAAATTAGATTTTTGGTCATATTCATGTTAAAATTTTATGACCAAAAATTGACTTGGGCATTGGTAAAAATCTTTCGACTTCCATAACTTCGGCTAAACTGACCCGATTTTCAAAAGCAATAGCTTAAAAGTCATGGTTTGGCTTCTAGAATAAAACTGCATTTAAGAAATTACATTTAAATAAAATTCGATTTTTGGTCATATTCATGTTAAAATTTTATGACCAAAAATTGACTTGGGCATTGGTAAAATCTTTCGACTTCCATAACTTCGTCAAAAGTTACCCGATTTTCAAAAGCAATAGCTTAAAAGTCATGGTTTGGCTTCTAGAATAAAACTGCATTTAAGAAATTACATTTAAATAAAATTCGATTTTGGCCATATTCATGTTAAAATTTTATGACCAAAAATTGACTTGGGCATTGGTAAAATCTTTCGACTTCCATAACTTCGTCAAAACTGACCCGATTTTCAAAAGCAATAGCTTAAAAGTCATGGTTTGGCTTCTAGAATAAAACTGCATTTAAGAAATTACATTTAAATAAAATTCGATTTTTGGCCATATTCATGTTAAAATTTTATGACCAAAAATTGACTTGGGCATTGGTAAAAATCTTTCGACTTCCATAACTTCGTCAAAAGTGACCCGATTTTCAAAAGCAATAGCTTAAAAGTCATGGTTTGGCTTCTAGAATAAAACTGCATTTAAGAAATTACATTTAAATAAAATTCGATTTTTGGTCATATTCATGTTAAAATTTTATGACCAAAAATTGACTTGGGCATTGGTAAAATCTTTCGACTTCCATAACTTCGTCAAAAGTGACCCGATTTTCAAAAGCAATAGCTTAAAAGTCATGGTTTGGCTTCTAGAATAAAACTGCATTTAAGAAATTACATTTAAATAAAATTCGATTTTTGGTCATATTCATGTTAAAATTTTATAACCAAAATTGACTTGGGCATTGGTAAAAATCTTTCGACTTCCATAACTTCGTCAAAAGTTACCCGATTTTCAAAAGCAATAGCTTAAAAGTCATGGTTTGGCTTCTAGAATAAAACTGCATTTAAGAAATTACATTTAAATAAAATTCGATTTTTGGTCATATTCATGTTAAAATTTTATGACCAAAAATTGACTTGGGCATTGGTAAAATCTTTCGACTTCCATAACTTCGTCAAAAGTGACCCGATTTTCAAAAGCAATAGCTTAAAAGTCATGGTTTGGCTTCTAGAATAAAACTGCATTTAAGAAATTACATTTAAATAAAATTCGATTTTCGGCCATATTCATGTTAAAATTTTATGACCAAAAATTGACTTGGGCATTGGTAAAAATCTTTCGACTTCCATAACTTCGTCAAAAGTTACCCGATTTTCAAAAGCAATAGCTTAAAAGTCATGGTTTGGCTTCTAGAATAAAACTGCATTTAAGAAATTACATTTAAATAAAATTCGATTTTTGGTCATATTCATGTTAAAATTTTATGACCAAAAATTGACTTGGGCATTGGTAACAATCTTTCGACTTCCATAACTTCGTCAAAAGTTACCCGATTTTCAAAAGCAATAGCTTAAAAGTCATGGTTTGGCTTCTAGAATAAAACTGCATTTAAGAAATTACATTTAAATAAAATTCGATTTTTGGCCATATTCATGTTAAAATTTTGTAACAAAAATTGACTTGGGCATTGGTAAAAATCTTTCGACTTCCATAACTTCGTCAAAAGTTACCCGATTTTCAAAAGCAATAGCTTAAAAGTCATGGTTTGGCTTCTAGAATAAAACTGCATTTAAGAAATTACATTTAAATAAAATTAGATTTTTGGCCATATTCATGTTAAATTTTATGACCAAAAATTGACTTGGGCATTGGTAAAAATCTTTCGACTTCCATAACTTCGTCAAAAGTTACCCGATTTTCAAAAGCAATAGCTTAAAAGTCATGGTTTGGCTTCTAGAATAAAACTGCATTTAAGAAATTACATTTAAATAAATTCGATTTTTGGCCATATTCATGTTAAAATTTTATGACCAAAAATTGACTTGGGCATTGGTAAAAATCTTTCGACTTCCATAACTTCGGCTAAACTGACCCGATTTTCAAAAGCAATAGCTTAAAAGTCATGGTTTGGCTTCTAGAATAAAACTGCATTTAAGAAATTACATTTAAATAAAATTCGATTTTTGGCCATATTCATGTTAAATTTTGTCACCAAAAATTGACTTGGGCATTGGTAAAAATCTTTCGACTTCCATAACTTCGTCAAAAGTTACCCGATTTTCAAAAGCAATAGCTTAAAAGTCATGGTTTGGCTTCTAGAATAAAACTGCATTTAAGAAATTACATTTAAATAAATTCGATTTTCGGCCATATTCATGTTAAAATTTTATGACCAAAAATTGCCTTGGGCATTGGTAAAAATCTTTCGACTTCCATAACTTCGGCTAAAGTGACCCGATTTTCAAAAGCAATAGCTTAAAAGTCATGGTTTGGCTTCTAGAATAAAACTGCATTTAAGAAATTACATTTAAATAAAATTCGATTTTTGGTCATATTCATGTTAAAATTTTATGACCAAAAATTGACTTGGGCATTGGTAACAATCTTTCGACTTCCATAACTTCGTCAAAAGTGACCCGATTTTCAAAAGCAATAGCTTAAAAGTCATGGTTTGGCTTCTAGAATAAAACTGCATTTAAGAAATTACATTTAAATAAAATTCGATTTTTGGTCATATTCATGTTAAAATTTTATGACCAAAAATTGACTTGGGCATTGGTAAAAATCTTTCGACTTCCATAACTTCGTCAAAAGTGACCCGATTTTCAAAAGCAATAGCTTAAAAGTCATGGTTTGGCTTCTAGAATAAAACTGCATTTAAGAAATTACATTTAAATAAAATTCGATTTTTGGTCATATTCATGTTAAAATTTTATGACCAAAAATTGACTTGGGCATTGGTAAAAATCTTTCGACTTCCATAACTTCGTCAAAAGTGACCCGATTTTCAAAAGCAATAGCTTAAAAGTCATGGTTTGGCTTCTAGAATAAAACTGCATTTAAGAAATTACATTTAAATAAAATTCGATTTTTGGCCATATTCATGTTAAAATTTTATGACCAAAA
This sequence comes from Scaptomyza flava, assembly GCA_030179655.1. Classification (NCBI taxonomy): domain Eukaryota; kingdom Metazoa; phylum Arthropoda; class Insecta; order Diptera; family Drosophilidae; genus Scaptomyza; species Scaptomyza flava. Next base: position 11,660,115 of record JARNME010000029.1, read on the forward strand.
ATTGACTTGGGCATTGGTAAAAATCTTTCGACTTCCATAACTTCGGCTAAACTGACCCGATTTTCAAAAGCAATAGCTTAAAAGTCATGGTTTGGCTTCTAGAATAAAACTGCATTTAAGAAATTACATTTAAATAAAATTAGATTTTTGGCCATATTCATGTTAAAATTTTATGACCAAAAATTGACTTGGGCATTGGTAACAATCTTTCGACTTCCATAACTTCGTCAAAAGTGACCCGATTTTCAAAAGCAATAGCTTAAAAGTCATGGTTTGGCTTCTAGAATAAAACTGCATTTAAGAAATTACATTTAAATAAAATTCGATTTTTGGTCATATTCATGTTAAATTTTATGACCAAAAATTGACTTGGGCATTGGTAAAAATCTTTCGACTTCCATAACTTCGTCAAAAGTGACCCGATTTTCAAAAGCAATAGCTTAAAAGTCATGGTTTGGCTTCTAGAATAAAACTGCATTTAAGAAATTACATTTAAATAAAATTAGATTTTTGGCCATATTCATGTTAAATTTTATGACCAAAAATTGACTTGGGCATTGGTAAAAATCTTTCGACTTCCATAACTTCGTCAAAAGTTACCCGATTTTCAAAAGCAATAGCTTAAAAGTCATGGTTTGGCTTCTAGAATAAAACTGCATTTAAGAAATTACATTTAAATAAAATTCGATTTTTGGCCATATTCATGTTAAATTTTTGTCAACAAAAATTGACTTGGGCATTGGTAACAATCTTTCGACTTCCATAACTTCGTCAAAAGTTACCCGATTTTCAAAAGCAATAGCTTAAAAGTCATGGTTTGGCTTCTAGAATAAAACTGCATTTAAGAAATTACATTTAAATAAAATTCGATTTTGGTCATATTCATGTTAAATTTTTGTCAACAAAAATTGACTTGGGCATTGGTAAAAATCTTTCGACTTCCATAACTTCGTCAAAAGTTACCCGATTTTCAAAAGCAATAGCTTAAAAGTCATGGTTTGGCTTCTAGAATAAAACTGCATTTAAGAAATTACATTTAAATAAAATTCGATTTTTGGCCATATTCATGTTAAAATTTTATGACCAAAAATTGACTTGGGCATTGGTTAAAATCTTTCGACTTCCATAACTTCGGCTAAACTGACCCGATTTTCAAAAGCAATAGCTTAAAAGTCATGGTTTGGCTTCTAGAATAAAACTGCATTTAAGAAATTACATTTAAATAAAATTCGATTTTTGGTCATATTCATGTTAAAATTTTATGACCAAAAATTCACTTGGGCATTGGTAACAATCTTTCGACTTCCATAACTTCGTCAAAAGTGACCCGATTTTCAAAAGCAATAGCTTAAAAGTCATGGTTTGGCTTCTAGAATAAAACTGCATTTAAGAAATTACATTTAAATAAAATTCGATTTTTGGTCATATTCATGTTAAAATTTTATGACCAAAAATTGACTTGGGCATTGGTAAAAATCTTTCGACTTCCATAACTTCGGCTAAACTGACCCGATTTTCAAAAGCAATAGCTTAAAAGTCATGGTTTGGCTTCTAGAATAAAACTGCATTTAAGAAATTACATTTAAATAAAATTAGATTTTTGGTCATATTCATGTTAAAATTTTATGACCAAAAATTGACTTGGGCATTGGTAACAATCTTTCGACTTCCATAACTTCGTCAAAAGTTACCCGATTTTCAAAAGCAATAGCTTAAAAGTCATGGTTTGGCTTCAAGAATAAAACTGCATTTAAGAAATTACATTTAAATAAAATTCGATTTTTGGTCATATTCATGTTAAAATTTTATGACCAAAAATCGACTTGGGCATTGGTAAAATCTTTCGACTTCCATAACTTCGGCTAAACTGACCCGATTTTCAAAAGCAATAGCTTAAAAGTCATGGTTTGGCTTCTAGAATAAAACTGCATTTAAGAAATTACATTTAAATAAAATTAGATTTTTGGCCATATTCATGTTAAATTTTTGTCAACAAAAATTGACTTGGGCATTGGTAAAAATCTTTCGACTTCCATAACTTCGTCAAAAGTGACCCGATATTCAAAAGCAATAGCTTAAAAGTCATGGTTTGGCTTCTAGAATAAAAATGCATTTAAGAAATTACATTTAAATAAAATTCGATTTTTGGCCATTTTCATGTTAAATTTTTGTCAACAAAAATTGACTTGGGTATTGGTAAAAATCTTTCGACTTCCATAACTTCGGCAAAACTGACCCGATTTTCAAAAACAATAGCTTAAAAGTCATGGTTTGGCTTCTAGAATAAAACTGCATTTAAGAAATTACATATAAATAAAATTAGATTTTTGGTCATATTCATGTTAAAATTTTATGACCAAAAATTGACTTAGGCATTGGTAAAAATCTTTCGACTTCCATAACTTCGTCAAAAGTTACCCGATTTTCAAAAACAATAGCTTAAAAGTCATGGTTTGGCTTCTAGAATAAAACTGCATTTAAGAAATTACATTTAAATAAAATTCGATTTTTGGCCATATTCATGTTAAATTTTTGTCAACAAAAATTGACTTGGGCATTGGTAAAAATCTTTCGACTTCCATAACTTCGTCAAAAGTTAGCCGATTTTCAAAAGCAATAGCTTAAAAGTCATGGTTTGGCTTCTAGAATAAAACTGCATTTAAGAAATTACATTTGAATAAAATTCGATTTTTGGTCATATTCATGTTAAATTTTTTTCAACAAAAATTGACTAAGGCATTGGTAAAAATCTTTCGACTTCCATAACTTCGTCAAAAGTTACCCGATTTTCAAAAGCAATAGCTTAAAAGTCATGGTTTGGCTTCTAGAATAAAACTGCATTTAAGAAATTACATTTAAATAAAATTCGATTTTTGGCCATATTCATGTTAAAATTTTATGACCAAAAATTGACTTGGGCATTGGTTAAAATTTTTCGACTTCCATAACTTCGGCTAAACTGACCCGATTTTCAAAAGCAATAGCTTAAAAGTCATGGTTTGGCTTCTAGAATAAAACTGCATTTAAGAAATTACATTTAAATTAAATTCGATTTTCGGCCATATTCATGTTAAAATTTTGTCAACAAAAATTGACTTAGGCATTGGTAAAAATCTTTCGACTTCCATAACTTCGGCTAAACTGACCCGATTTTCAAAAGCAATAGCTTAAAAGTCATGGTTTGGCTTCTAGAATAAAACTGCATTTAAGAAATTACATTTAAATAAAATTCGATTTTTGGTCATATTCATGTTAAAATTTTATGACCAAAAATTCAGTTGGGCATTGGTAACAATCTTTCGACTTCCATAACTTCGTCAAAAGTGACCCGATTTTCAAAAGCAATAGCTTAAAAGTCATGGTTTGGCTTCTAGAATAAAACTGCATTTAAGAAATTACATTTAAATAAAATTCGATTTTTGGTCATATTCATGTTAAAATTTTGTAAACAAAAATTGACTTAGGCATTGGTAAAAATCTTTCGACTTCCATAACTTCGTCAAAAGTTACCCGATTTTCAAAAGCAATAGCTTAAAAGTCATGGTTTGGCTTCTAGAATAAAACTGCATTTAAGAAATTAAATTTAAATAAAATTAGATTTTTGGCCATATTCATGTTAAATTTTTGTCAACAAAAATTGACTTGGGCATTGGTAAAAATCTTTCGACTTCCATAACTTCGTCAAAAGTTACCCGATTTTCAAAAGCAATAGCTTAAAAGTCATGGTTTGGCTTCTAGAATAAAACTGCATTTAAGAAATTACATTTAAATAAAATTCGATTTTTGGCCATATTCATGTTAAATTTTTGTCAACAAAAATTGACTTGGGCATTGGTAAAAATCTTTCGACTTCCATAACTTCGGCTAAACTGACCCGATTTTCAAAAGCAATAGCTTAAAAGTCATGGTTTGGCTTCTAGAATAAAACTGCATTTAAGAAATTACATTTAAATAAAATTCGATTTTTCGTCGTTTGCATGTTAAAATTTTATGCCAAAAAATCGACTTGAGCATTGGTAAAATCTTTCGAGTTCCATAACTTCGGCAAAACTGACCCGATTTTGTTATTAGTTGACTCCACTTGCAATTAATAATTGAACTTATATCATTTGCTTTATAATTTTTATCATATGCTCAAATCTAACTAACATCGAAAACTAGACTAATACAACTAAAAGTTTGGTAAATGTTTAACAGACTTTAATGTTTGCTTTAGTTGTTATTTGCATTAGGTCAAAATCAAAATCTAACAGAATATTTCAATTGAAATAAAATGATAAAAGTTGATGATAAAATTATTCATTTAATCCAATGCTGTCATTAGATCCAAGTCCGCACATATGTGTTGCCATTTATTACATTAAATTCTTAAATACTTTTCTTCTTGTTGAATCCATTCGCTTGAGCAACTACAATGCTACAATGCTCTCAATCCAAGCAATTCAAACTAAAACCAATTCATGCACAATGCTGCGTGTCCGTTTTGGAATTGACAATGGATTTGTGCAACAAAAAATATGTATGTGTGTTGTTGGTTTATGTGTCAATGTGTGTGTGTGTGTGTTCAAGTTATAATTCATTCGGAAACGGATGGATGGGAAGTGGAATGATAGGAGAAGAGAAAAAAACCCGACTCTTTGGCGTTTTTGTGCACAAATTGGATTTTAATTGAAAATTAAGAATCGACTTAGCAATGTTTGGATTGTGCAGCTGCCTTTTGTTATGCTAATTTCTGGTGTGAATACAGCTGAATACAGAATGAATAGATTCAGGCAGTAGTACAATGTACGAGCGCCTGCAATGTCGGAATGTCTGAATGCTTGAATGTGTGTGAGCCTGTGTAAAATAAAGTAAATAATGGATAATTACTTTTTGGCTTAAGCTTTGGGGAAATAAATTCCAAGTCTTTCTCATTTTTTTTTTTACTTTTTCATTTGAGTTCGTGTCAAATTTAATTACTTTAACAAAATTTAAAATCAAATTGAATACTTTGTCTATTTTTTTTTTTTGCACTTTACTTTTGCATAACTTAATTTACATATTAAATGACATATGTGGTACATTCATACAAATATATCAAGCTGCAAAATCTGTGCAAAAGAAATGCACAATGGAAATGCTAGCAGCCAACAGCTTACACAAGTCAAAAACTCTTTGTTATCTTGACAGGCGCAGCTGCTGACGTCTTCTGTCTGAGCCATATATCGTGGCGGCCGACTCCTAAATGTATAAGGAGCCAGCTGTCTTTCTGGGTAAGAATGTCAAAAGGAGGATAATTGAGCCAGTCATTTAATATAAGGTTTAGTCAAGTATTTTTATCATGTTTGCTTTAGACGCCAAAGGCAAACAAAAGACAAGTGAGTGACTTTTCAGTTGCCGCTGGTTGGGAAAATTAATTTCATAGAAAATTGTGCTCGTGTGCAAAAGTCGTAATTATCTAAGCTGATTATAAAAAATACTCGTGGGTTAATATCATGCACGCAAAGGAATTTATTTATTTTTTTGGTTTTTCTATAAGCCAATTTAGTAAAGTTTTCTTAGATGGCTAATCTGAATTGTTGGCATATTTTGTGTCTGAAATATTTCTGCAAAATATTTACTAATTAAAAAGCCTTAAAGAAGGCATTTAAAAATAAGTTTCAAGTTTCTTTTATTCTATTGATTACTTGATTATTGCCAATAGTGTTTGACATTTAAAATTATCTGGAACGAACGATATCTATTTCGCCAGTTTTTTGACTTCAGTAACTAATTGGAATAGTTGATGTTCTATTAAAGGCTTTTAAGGCTGGAAAATGAAAATATATTGAAAAGGTTTTTGGACTTTAAACGCAGCATAACAAAAGCAATAAAGTGCCAGTGTGAAAGAGCTCATAATCTCTTGCTCGATATAGTTGATAATGTTCATATTTTGCCTTACTCTTTGACAATAAAAAGTATATTTGATTGCTTTATGTTCTTATTTACTACACTTTTCTCTTATCCCACTTGTGATCCAGAATATTTTTCACTATTTACTATACACAGCATTTTCAGAAGCCATCAGGCGCATCAGTAATTGTGCATTTTCGAAATGAAACTATAAAATTTATTAATATGACCATGACTTATGAGTGCTTGATCTGTACGAGCAATAAATTTTCGGTGCGGTGTTTGTTTGCTTGCTCGATGGCCGTTTAACATTTTGCCATTGTTATTGACAATTTGTTGTCAGTATGTGTTGTTTTTATTTTTTTTTACAGAATGAAAAGGGAGACAGGCCAAACACATACAATTTATGTGTGGGATTGTTGTAAATGGGTGGCAGTTGTGATGAAGTGGGGTGGTCTTTATGAAATACTTCTCATTATATCTACGAAGCAGCCGGGCCAAACATATTTGAACTATTTTCATTTCAATTGCAAACAAAGTTGGGCGTTATGAGGGGGAGAGGGCCGCACAGGGCGTAGAAATCAATTGAATTGCCATTTCATATATGAAATGGTCATTTGTCAATGAACAGATACACAAATACACACATATACAAACAATTGAAAAGAGGGCGTGGCTGGGTGATCTGGTTGCTTGCTTGGTTGGATGGTTGGTTGGATAGTTGGTTGGTCGCTGTGGTCAGTCAAATGGCCGCATAAATATGTCGTTCGGCATGGCCCTCCACTTGTCGCTAAATTGCTGGTCGTTATTAAATTTCCGCTGCGTTGAGTTCTCATTTCCGTTTCAATGGGCAGCGCAGCTGGCGACAGAATGTGCGAAGGATGTTGCCACAATCATAGATACCGCTTGCTGACCACCGCCATCTCCAGCTCCAGCTCCAGCTCCAGCTGTAGCTATAGTTTGTAGCTTCTCCATAAACAATGCTAGATAGCCGAATGGTTTTGTTGTTGCGTCAACATATGTAGTTCGCCCGCTCTTCCACGAGGCGTATGCGTTATATTCAATTGTTATATGATATGAATGCATGAAATGCAATATATATTTATACAAGTGTATATATATATATTTACATTTCGGTCGTGTATAAACAATACGCAAGCATTACATAAATTGTATGTGCCACAATCAAAAATCAATGCCTGCAATCCAATTGCGTTTTTGGCTGTTTAGCAAATTGAAACTAATTGAAATGTGCTAAACTCTTGTTTGGGGTGGATACATTTTGACTTTTCACCGATTTCATAACTGCTGTAGCTGCTGGAAACACAACTTGTGTCATAAATTTCAATAAAAGGCATTTTCGGGGTATTTTGGTGTTGTTTCTTTTGTGTGTTATTGGCGTTGCGTATACGCCGTGTATAGTTGGGTATCCCTTTCTGTATTTACTTGACTTGTGCTTTGGCATTCGCTATAAATGTGTTCAATTCGCAGTGCGATTGTTATTGCCACAAAGTGCAAGGAGTTCTTGACGTATCCAGTGTTGGCTAATGGCAAACCAAAAAGAATCTTTTTGATAACCAATAAAAGCCTTAAAGCCATTTGCAGTGCGTAACTTTAACAAAGGACATAAATACCTTTGACCGTTTGATATTAACAAACATTGAAAAATTATTTGCACACTCATTTAATTATATTTGCATATTTCTTTAGGTACAGTATCTTGTCCAAAAAAAAGCCATAAAATTTTATGTAATTTAATGAAAATATATTACGAGTAAGGGGTGCCCTCACTATTGGGCACTGTGCCCTTTTTAGGCCACTAATTTTATTGTTCGCTTGCCCTTTGTGGCTGGTCAGCCCAGCGAAGAATATAAGGAATAATAAAATTATTCAGAATTATGAAACATCTTTCGACGGACGTTGGCGAAGGCGTTGTGGCATGTTAACCCTCTTGGTGTGTGTTTAATATTTATCCAAGTTTTTAATAATAAAGGGAGCGGCCAGGCAACTGGCAGCTGACGGTTGTAAAATCTAAGAAAACGCATAAAAAGCCGCTAAGTAAATATATATTAAAAAATTGTGTCAGTTCGTTCAGAGCAGCAGGAGCAGCAGCAGCAGCGTCAGAGCTTAACCCATTTTATGGTTATTATTATGATTTTTATGATTCTTATTATTATTATTATTATTTTCTTGGCTAAACAAAGTATGTTAATGGTGTCCATTGTTCGCTTGGCAGCCTGAATGCCTGCCTGTCGGCTAGCCTTTTATTTATGTGCCGCTAATGGACATTGTTGAAGAACTGCAAAACTTGCTACGCGATATTATTTATTGTTATTTGCTAGCCATTGTAATATTTATTCATTTGGTTTGGTATTGATTTATGAGCTTTCAGCATTTAAATCAAAATCAACGCAATGTCTTTACGTATTTTATCAATTTGATGCGCCTATTTATTATTATTTATTTTCTTTTCATTTCGCTCTGCTGTGCTCAAAGTTATGTATCCACTGACCACAACTGATTCATTCTCATTTCTATTTTGCCCTTGCCTTCAGCTTCTTTCCCTTTCTTTACCCTAACAAATGCCACTTGATTAGTTGATGACACTTTGTGTGTGCACAAATACGCATACAAACATCTTTGTAAAAAGGCGTAGTGTCGAGGGGATGAGATTTGTTTTGTTTTTAGTAATATTTTGGATAAGTATTAAGCTCAATTGATAACTTTCTAAACAAATGTGGAAAATGTTTACTATTTTAATAAGTTTATTTATTTAAGAAATAAAATAATTGTTGGTGCACCATAAGACTTTATTTTTGTCCTTTGCTGTAGTTCTCTTAAGTTCTTTTAGCTACGCCACTGGCAAAATTAACTCGATATGTTAGTGTGTCAGCCTCACTTACTCCCTGAGGGTCTTGTGGCTAATTTGATAAATATGCGCGCGTTTATTCAAATCAATCAGCGTCAGTCGAAGTGGCAGATTCAAGATGGGGGGCAACTCCTGTGGCTGCTTCCCACGTTCTCACCCCCCATCTTTGTCTCTATTTTCTTATCGCATATGCTACATGCGTATGTGCATTTTGTGCCTTATAAATTCGAACAGCTATCTTTCTTGCGACACAAACTCACACCCGCATATACTTATGCCATTGAAAATGTAATTAATGTGCGGATAACTATAATAAGACTCGATGGTCCTTGAGTAACATGAGTTTGTTTAACCATTTAGAAGTGCTTCCTCTTCAGAATAATTAAAATAAGACAAAGCATAGGCATTTAATAAGCTTAAGATGTAAAAATAAGTGCTTTAAAGATGCATTTTGATATGTAAAGATAAAATTTATTGAATATTTTTCGTGATAATTATTTTATTTAAATGCGGCTCGATTTAGTTTAAGCATTTCCTAACGTCTTAATATTTCCTTGGCAATTTAAACATTTTACTTCTCGTCTTAAGCCAAGCTCTCTTGCATGAGGTTAACCCTAAATGTAGCTGGTAAAACTTTGGTTCGAAATAGCCCCACAATTGTGGCAAGGTAAATTAAGTGCCTTCCATTTGCAAGTTTCTACTGAAGGGCAATTGTTGCCGTAAAAAGTTGCATATGTTGGGCAATAAATTTCAATTGAAGCTGCGCAAAGTAACTCAAAAGTGTGTCTACTTAGCTTAGTGGAGACTTTCATTATTATTTGCAGCACGGATTTGATGGCAACTTATATAAGCGCTGAGCTTAATGCACAAAAGCAAACCACTCACAATACAATAATATAGAGCTCGGGAAATTCCATTTAAAATTTAACCAAGTGTTTGCTTAAAAATGATTTCACTGTAAATGCATTTGCCACGCTCGTTGAACACCATCTTTTGGTCAGGTGTAAGCGACTGTCTGCAGGATTTGCGCTACGTTGCACGTTGCACATTGCGTATACGCAATAAATTGCGCAATTTCAACTGGCAAAAGTGTCCGCCAAGTGTAATTGTAATATTTGCTCAATGCGAGCGCTTAGTGTGAGCTGCTATTGGACAGATTTTGGTATTTGCCAAACTCTTGGCTCCTGGCTCAAATGCGAAGATAGCATTCCCCCAATCTAAGCTAAAATTTTTGCCATTCAAATAGATGTGTGTTTAGGGTTGTGTGTCCGTGTGTGCTGTTGCGCAGGTGTGTAAATTTCGTTTGTAAATGCTTATCAAATTGTCAGTTAAGTCTTCAGCGTTTTATGTTGATAGGGTGCAAAGTGTTGGCTTCTTTACCTCTTGGGGTGACTCAATGTAAAAGATTGCTTTAAGCTTAAGACAATTTTGCGTATTTACATTCATGGTAAAAGATAAAATAATAAATATATTCGATTTATAAGAGGCACATGATTCTTTCTTGCGATTGTCATCTTGTGTTAGTGTTCATCTTGCCTGGTGCCAAGATTCGTGGAGATCCAGCAGTTCTGTGTAATGTCAGCAAACATAATCTAACCTTTACTTTTCTTCCTCATCTATAACTATAAATAATGTGTCCTTACTGATTCTTTCATTGGAAATCATACATATATTTTGAAGCTAAATGAGGATATGCAAAATATACTTACGTAGTTAGTAAGCGCAAAGTTTGTAGTAATTATACTGTTGATTTTCGATTTAACGAATCTGAAGGGGACAAGAAAATACTTCGTTATAGAAAGAATTCGAAGTAAAGAAATTTCAAGCATTAGTTGAACATTTTATTTGATATGCAATAGCTTTTCAATTGCATAGCACCCATTGTCATTGCTCTTAGCTTTTCGAGCCTGTCCAATAAATGTCGGATCTATTGCTCGTTTATTTTGAAATCAAATCTCAAGAGCCCCGTTGAGCTCCTCCTTTTACCAATGTAAATACGACACTTGTCGCTAGGCAAATTCATTAGAAAGCAAGGCAAAGAAATGCTTGATTGCAATTCAGTAAATGAATCCCCCCTTCACCCTCTATAGCATATTTGTCGGCGCCACCTCCAATAGAACAAAGAAAAAGATTCGCATTTATCTGACATGACACAAATGTCAAATTAAATTACATTAATTTAGATTCTGTTTAAATGTCGAACAATTTTTCTGCAATTTTAATGCGAGGCTGTCAACACATTTCGCTGGCGTTGCAAACGAAAATAAAAAAAAGGGTAAATGAATGTTTCTGTCAGCAAATATTAATAATGGTTTAAGAAATAGTTGCAAGTAAGTTTGTCAACCAATTACATTCCTTATTCGATTGTTAAAGTTTTTATATCTACTTTAATGTTCGACAAAAGTATTTCGGAAAAATGTTTAAAAATAGCTTGCCTTTTGAAATTGAAACCTTTTCTGCAGAAGGTCAGAAAGCAATAAAGGCTGCCTTATTTGAGGATTAAAAATGTGTGCCGAGCATGAATAAACACACTTAATGAATGTGTGCCTTCGTTTTTAAATATTTACGCATCGTATAAGCTACTTTAAACTTAAAATAGAAAACTCATAAAAATGGCAGCTCAGAACAGCTTAAGTCTAAACAAGTTCTGTATGTTTAGAATTCGTATTCGACTGGCTCGTCAAATATCCTTTGAGTTTGCTGTTGTTGTTGTTGTTGTTGGTGTTGTTGGTGTTGCTGTTGCCTGACTAATTTTCGCTAATGCAAAGAAGAAGCAGCACCCGAAGAGAAAAACTAATAAAATTTACGTTTATCCATGAAAAAAGGCACTCGAAAATGCGCGTTTAATGCGCCGGGATGATGATGATGACGGCAGCTCAGCTGAAAAGAAGAAGGCTGACTGACACCGGCCCTAATATAGACAGCAAGCCCCAAAGACCCATACAGAATCAGGCAAACAGGCTGACAGTCAGACAGTTAGACAGACATGTTGCCCTGGGGCTAAGTGCCATCGAATTTCAATTCAATTTACAGCCGACTCGTTTGCGAATTTCGAGGGTGCGAAGCAATTTTTAAAGCATATATATATATTTTTTTTTTCTTCAGACTTGATTTGGCCTCAAGGCTGGAGTTTCGGGAGGCGGCGACTCAATGCGGCGTATGAGTAATATTTTGTTGGGCAAAGGGTTGTGCGCTGATATTGATACCAAAAAAAGGAGGCCATTGTGTTGTATTTTGGATTCCAAAAAAAACCCCACATTCGCGCGTGAAAAAAATCATCTTGGGTTACTAGTTTTTTATGTTGCGTATATATAAATATATGTATATTTGTTGTTGTTGCTGTTTCACTTTATTATATCACGTTTCCAACATAAATGCGTTAAGCACAACGTGCAAAGCGAGCGCGCTTTTAGGCGCTGTGTGCGTATTTGAAATGCGCTTAAATTCATTTCTCTCTCTTTTTCTTATATTTTCTTTTTTTTTTTCTTTCCGGCTGCCATGACAGGCATTGAATTACAAGCAATTTCCTAAGCACACAAACACCCACACACACACACATGTGTGTAAGCTTTGGCTTAAAGCCTCTACAGCTCAAAGAACACTCTACTGGGGTTTGGCTCTCTTTTTTATATATTTTTTGCTTTGGCAGCAATTTGATGGCATTTTGGTTCAAGTGGCGGGCGTCTATTTCATATGTATTATTTGCTCATAGCGCCAAGGGGTAATCCTTTAGTTTATATTATTAGCTTGTAATGTGCGCATAATTGAAGGGATTTGTGTGCGTTGGCTGCCAACCAACAGCAAAAATATAGACTTCTTCGAAAACCCAGTAAGGTGCAAAGACATTTTGGTTGCCGCTGCTGTCACTTGAAACTGATGAGCTATTCTGGGTGTTAAAAGGATGAAATTTGTAAGTGTGCGATATGTGTGTGTGTGAGAAGTGTGTCTGTGCCCAAGGTGAAAAGGTTGACAACATTTATTAAGTGTTTGTGTCAATAGAAAAGCCAAGTCAATAATAAGCAACACGAAATAAAATATGTATTGGCCTACAATCATATATAGTTTCGGTTATATAAATAGGGGCAGGCAACACTGATGTCCCGCAAATATCTGCATCAAAAATTGTATGTCACATCCCCAAAGAACACCTCACCTTTCACCAAATTCGGTGCCAAGATAGGTTATGACGTTCCCCACCACCTCTTTGAAAACGGGAATGCGTGTATATTTTACAGCTTTTGAACTAGAGCCACAAACTTTGGTAGTAATCTAGCTGGTGGCAACTCCATCTGCATTGGACAATCTTTGAAGGCAGTGTACACCGCAGTCGCATCCATTTCCAATTGCATTCAGTAAACCGCGTTCGGAACGTTTCTACGTGTGTTTTTCTATGTGTTTGTCCTTTAAAAACCAAAGCCAACGTTCTAGCAAGTAAAATGCTCGTAAATTTTCATGGAAACAATTCGCTGGGGATTTCATAATTTTCGGCGATTTCTGGCATTTGCTCAAACTTAGTTTGTGGCTATTTTTATGCATCTTATGCCAACATTTTTTGTACCTTTGCGCGCATACTTTCAATTTCTAGGAGCTCCATTTTTTTTTTTGTTAGGGGGTGTGTAACCAATCTGCGTGCCAGCTGTTTCAGATTTATATGAAAAACTTGCGAACCCTTAGCGCGCTTTTTCAATTTACTGGCGATTTTTGCCTCTTTGGCTTTTAGGTGCTAGGCATTGCTTTTGCTTTTGTTTTTTGTATTTGTTTTTGTTGCAGCGAATGCGAAATGTGTGTTTTAGTGGCTTGGCATTAGCATGTTGGAAATACATAATGCCCAACGACTGTTATAAAGCGCCATAAAAAAAGAAATGCATTGAAATTAAAAAAAAAAAAACTGTGATAAAAAATGTATGTTTTCACTGGTGCTCGAAATTTATGTTCGCAAAATATGTGGCCTTTTCTTAGCGTTAGTGTGGCGACAAACTACGAAATGGAATAGAAAAAAAAAGAATGTGTAGGCAGTGTTAAAAGTTACGGCTTTGCAAGTTGAGAATTACAGAAAATTCAATTGTCTTGGTTAAGGAAGGAAAAACGATTAAACTTTGAGAGAAAGTTAAAGTAGCTAAAAATGCTAAATGACATCTAAATAAATGGCATTCTGGCATCTTTAAATAGGTTAATAGTAATACACATCGCCAGTTGCCAAGTCAAAGTGTGGAAAAGTCAATTCGTCATTTTAGTATTGTCGTCATTGAACAATGTCTGAGCTCATCAATAAATTTGGAGACTACTACACGTGCTTAAACATGCCGACAACAGTGAAGAGCTTTGAATCCTTTGTTCGCAGCGAGCAGATACTAAACAATGGAAATGGGGAGGTTCTTGATTATTGATGCTTGGTGTGCTGGTGTTGACTACAAGTGCAAACTGGAAGGTCCTTTCAAATGATATACAATACAATCGCTTATTATTTATAGTTGTGTTTTGTGTTTTGCGAATTCCACAGCTCCAAATGATTGCCAGTTATCAGTTTGGCGTTGCCATTGTATTGTGGCTTCCGAATTGAATTCAATTCCATTTTTATGCCTCGAGAAATGCGTTGACTTGTGTGGGCTTTTATTGCGCCTAAGTATAGACACTGATTTATGGCTTTGACTGATTTTATTTCGCTAACTTAAAGTCCAACAAAATGTCGCTATTAACAATTAGAGAATGCAACAAGTTCTTTTTATACGATAATAAAACTAACTTATTTATGGGTATCACATTGTTGGCTTTAAGCAGAAATAATACTCATTCTATTATTGTCTCATTTGTCTTAGTTTTCCACGCTCGGCAACTCTTTTCGCGCTTTGTCACTTCGACATTTGTTTTCCTTAGTCGACCACCAACGACTGAGGCGAGTAAAAGGGAATCGAATCCACTTCGTAACGCATGTTTATAGCTTTGCCGAAACTTTTTCACACACGTCTTTTTGGGACACTTTTTTCTTGCTCTCCACAAATATATATTAAAAAGTTTTCTTATGCTCTTCAAGTAATAAAACAACAAAACTTTTGTATCGTATCGGAATCGATTGGGAGATACCCCTTTTATACTCATGCGCTCTTGTCTTTTATTTATCCTTTTTTAAATATGCAAGGATTTTTTATCAACATTTCCGTAGGAGATTTGATTTATATTTGTGATTATACCCTTTTCTGAGACAACCCTTTATCTACTAAAGAGCTACAGAGTATATAAAGTTTTCTATTTGTTTGTGAATTTGCTAATGTTTGGCATCATGAAGACAGTTTGCACAACAACTTTCAAGTTTAAGAAATTGCTCTATGTTTTCGGAAATTATTTTTTGTTTTACTGAAATTTCTTTAACGTACAATCTCTGCTTTTGTGCAATTGGCCACACATTATAACGTTACATTTTTTTAATACCATGAAAAACATAAAAAAAAAAAACTTATATTATGAGCAAATCCGCGGCGCATGTTCCAAACCCTTTGCCCAGCTTAAGCCCTATGTATAAAATTCATATTAGGCACAAGGCCGCTCGTTTTCGTTTATTATATGAAAATAAAAATTGTATAAAAAGGAATTATTTATATGGCTAAGGTAGGCTTTGGTTGGCGCTCCCAACGAGCGATAGCGAAATGAAAGTTTATATTCGGAATGTTAAAAAAGAAAAAAAAGAAGAGAATTATATGAATATAATTTTGGTGTACTGTAGCTCAGCTTTTAACTCTTTTGGGGTCAGGTTATAGCCGGGTTTAATTGAAAAAGTATGCAAAGCGCGGTATATTTGGTATATCTCTTGTTTCTCACTCCTGTTTTGCATCATTTTTTGGCAGCAACTTGACTAATTAAGTTTTACTTATTTTTTAATTGAATCGTAAATGGGTTACGCGAGCCTTTAAGCGTTATTAAAAACGTGTTTTAAATTTATTTTATCCATAACATTGCCAACATATATTTTCTTTTTAAAATGTTAGCTTTCCGCAATTTGTTAAAAAAATTTTCATTTACGAACAAAAGAATTAATGTTTAAACCCATTTGCCAAGCTTTTCTCTTAAAAAAACAGCATTGAAAATTAATTAATGGCAATTTGTAAGCGCTGAAATCGAAAACTTTCTTGTTGAAGCACTTTCATTACTTGCCACGGGTTCAAACGAATTGCTCTACCAAAAAACACAAAAAAATAAAATTCTTTTCAACAAAAATTGCCGTAAAGTTTTAATAGAAATTACCATTTTGGCCTCTGGTCGTTTGGTCAAGTGTCAATAAGTAGAGAACCCAAGACTCGTCGGCAGCTGAAGCGGCAAAGCCGATTTTTCAACCTCCCTGGCCCCTGAACCCCGCCCCGTTCATCACGAAGGCGACACTTTTGATTTCAATAAATTTTCTTAATTAGCGACAGGCGTATTTTCTTTTGAGTTTGCACAACTTTTTCTGATTTTTTTTCTTACAGCTGTCGAAAAAATGCAAATTGAATATATTTTTGTGAGAAATTCACTCAAGTGGCAGCTCTAACGCTAACAATTTAGAGCGCACCACAAGTGAAAAAAGGCGAATTGAACAGGTGACCAATGTTGACAAATCGAGAGAAATCCGCAACCCTTTTTTGGGATTTATTTTTTTTTTATATAAAAGAAGTGAAAGCCGAGCGAGCCTTACAAAGTATTTTTGTATATGTGTTCATTGAATTAATTAAAATTAAAAGCAAGCAAATTGATGAGGCACCAGGAAAACAGAATTTAAAGTGAAAATTGACTTTATATTTCGAAAGAATAGCTAAACAAACAAAAGAATGTCCTTATACATTCAAAAAGACTTTTTTAAAAGAATATGCGTGTAACTTCATGCATCAAATTATTAAATAATGCTTTAGTCATTTGAATAAATGCATATGAAATGTTTTTACAATCCCATAACGCATATTATCCTTGCTTTGTTTGCCTAGCTGAGGGAATTTCAAATGCTTTAGCACAAATCAGCAACAAATCTCAGCCATAGCAGGACACATATAGTTAAAAAGAACAAGTGGAAAGAACAACTTAGGGTTACAATACCAAAAGACAAATAAACGATTGTCAACACAGTTCAACACAGTTCCAGAGTGTCCTGTTCAAATTCCGGACTAAAAAAAAAAGAAAGAAAGAAGGAAAGCAAAAAGCTGGTAAAATTATGCCTTGCGGCAGTTTTTAACATTTTGTGCGATTTGCTGTTCTTAGTTGCTGCTCCTACCGCTTCCCGTCTACTGCTTATTGTTGTTCTTGCTTAAGTTGTTGTAATGCATGTTTCCTTTTATCCGGTTTTTTTTTTTGTTTTTGTCTTTTCATTTCTGTCTGTTTCTGTCTGTTTTTAGCAGTTTGTCTGTTTTATTGCCCTATTATTCACATATTTGTTGGAATGAATGCTGCCATTGCCTTTTGATTTCAGGCCACACAATTCTTTGTTTATTTTTCATTTCGAGGCGAGGTCCTTGAACAAATTTCTTCCCCCTCCCCTACCCACCGCTTCCTTTGGCATGTTATGCATATGAGCTGCATGTTTCTCTCCTTCTAGGGTGTGTGTGCGCGAGCGGAAATGTAGTGAAATGAGAAATTTCCGTTTCTGGTTCCGCTGTCGGAAGTAAAACAAACGCCGATAAAACAAGACCAGCGTTTTAACACAGTCGCGTCGAGTCGAGTAGAGACGAGTGTCGATTGTCCTGTTTGAGAGCTTAAATGATGCCTGATAATGAGATGTGAGCTGTGCGTCGACAGCTTCAGTCAGCCAGCTCTTGAATATGAAAACCAGTTGCATACACTTTTGTGCGTTATTTATGTTGCTTTTGTGGCATAAATCGACACAACCTCATCCTCACCCTAACCCTCACGCCTGCCTTCAGTAGTTTTCTATTTGGCGTTGTTCCTTGCTCGTCTGGTCTGTTTGTTTGGGCTAAGTGCGTTTGGTTTCCGCTAATGGCAACATAAATTACCGCTACTAACTAACAGCTACTAACTAAACAGTGACAACATCGCGAACCAAATATACTCTTGCCCTCTCACTCATACACAAGAAACAGGACATTTTGCCTTTGGTTGCCTTACAATTTGTGCAAACTTTTACTAAGTCTTAACAAATCTATCAAAAATTAGAACAGCTAATGCCACAACAGCTTTTCTTTTGTTTCTTAAAATGATTTTATATTATTTGCAAATGTTTTTTACTTATTGTTGTAATATGTACTTATTGTCATTTAAAGTACATTTTTGTCAACTTGTAGCGTATACAATATTCGATTAGATTTTTGTTTTTCTGAGGACAACAATTTCATTGTTGTTTTATGCCTGTTGTTTAGTTGCCCAACTGCCTGCGGTGCACATTAAAATTATGCTCTGAGTAATGTAGTTTTATGCCGTGCTTCGGCCAAACACTTAGCCCCCGCTGCTGCCTCCCCCCTCTAGCCATCCCTTGCACGCTTCCCGAGGTTCAGAGCACATAAATATAAAAAGTCAACGGCCACGGCAAACGAAATGGTTGCGGCATTGTGTGGAATCTGCAACTGGACATTGGCAAAATTACCGTTACGCAGTTGTCACAGTTTGTGCGGCCATAATTTGCCTTGGCCTGCGGTCATGTTTCATAACCTTTGTGGTTGCTGTCTCTCTCTTTCTCTTTCACTCTCTCAGTGTGTGGGGACGTCGCATTGCTCATACACCGCATGTGCCGCAAGCTGCTGCTGTTGAACAGTCGTAAATCTGTGATGATTGTGTGAATTAATGTGTGTGTGTGTGTTCGTTTGTGTGTGTGTGTTAATGTGCGCACAATAAACAATCAATTTGTTAGAGGCCCTAATCGTATTTATTTCTATTTCTTGTTTCTTGCAGCATTTTTGTTTTGCTTTATGTTAATTAAATGATAAATAAAGTCGACGTTGGCGGTGGGGCAGATGTTTATGGCCCTGATGTGATGTGTCAATTAGTTCAATTAAATGCAATGCGGCTGGAATAAATCAAGACATTTGGCGGCAAGGTAAGTGGTCAACTTTTAAAAGGCACGAAAATGTCTTAAAGAATAATTAGCGTTTGAGAAAATGCCTTTAAATTATGATAATGAAAATCTTTCCAGCAATCTAAAGTTTGTTCCCTGCATCGCAAGCTTAAAAGCTTAAGAAATAGGCAACTTTTCTCACACATTAATCAGCCAAAATAAAATACAATTTGCATGCAACAAACTTAATAATATATATGTATTTATTTGTACTCGTACTTAGGACATGAGTCCATGCATCCCTCTCTTCCCCCTTGTTGGCCTCTAGCGAGAAATAACACTAAATTAAAATTTTATTAGGGTCTTTATTGGTCGTCGCTTTGCACAAAGTCAAATGACAAATGCGAACGGAAAAAAAGTAATTGGAATATGTTGAAAATGTTTCACACTCAAAGCACAAAAGAAAAAATGTATATAAAGATATATAAGCTGGAATATATGTATTTCTATATACGAATGCATGCTTGTGTGTGTGTTCGCCTTTGGCCAGCAAACAGCAGGGAATGAAATGAGAGCGTGCAAAAGAATTGTAAGCAGCGTATTCCCCAAATTGATTAAAACTTCATAAATTTACATTTTTATCGCTGGGACAAACAAATGCCAAAAGGGGCAAACACAACAGAACAAAAGACCCAAAAGCACTGGCAACAACAAATAAACGTGCAAAGCGAGCTGCAAGTAAACAAAGCGATACACGCCTCTAAACACACTAACACACACACACACACACACATATGAATATTTACACATGTTTTGGCGCCACAACTTCGCACAATTCAAATTTTTGTTGTCTTTGGAGCCTTGCTGATAACGCAAACAGCATGGAAAATAAAAAGAAGGAAAAAGCCAAAGCTAAAGAAAACCATTTAATCGACTAAGAGATACCACGCATTCATTGAAGCTTTAAAATTGAAAGCTGATAAAGATACATATTAGGATAATTTTGAGAAGGGATAAAATTAAATAGTTTATTGAAATATATAAGAACAGATTGGAAAAGGTTATTTTAATATTGTACATCGTTCAACGTTCATTTCGATACTAATTTATTAAAATGTAACTTATTGCACATCTTTGGCAGCATTTCGTGCAGTGAATACGTTTAATATACCCTATTAACATCATTTAGGAGAGGGTATACTATGTCACCTGCTTTTGGGTTCAGTGAGCTGACATTGTTTAAAAGCCAATAATTGAGTGCTGTGCGTGTTCAGCTAAGTGTTTGTGTGTGTGTGTGTTTGTTTGTTTGTAAATATGTGTGTAAGGAAGTAGAGTGATGGTGGGTGTGTTTTGTTTTTTTCGTTCCCAAATGAGAAATAAAAGTAAATTCCCATCATCACAAAATATTATTAAGCAATCAACTTCTGTTTGCCCGTCTGCACCGCTGTGGTTTCAAAATTTTACGCCCTCTGTTTTTTGCATTTTTTTTTATTAGCGTCTAAGGGTTGCTCATGCCACGCCACAGCATGTAGTATGTATGTTGCCTTGGCTTTGCCTTGATGTCGCTTGATTGTTTTGCTTGTAGCTGTCTGGTTACCTGGCTGCCAAGCTGGCTGATTAAGCAAAAATGATTCAGGGGCAGAGAAAGTTGATGCTTCTCACTGCATTCTATTGGTTTGCGGGGGGAGGCAGAGGCATGTGTTTGTGTGTGTGGCATGTGGTATCATTTAATTAGACCTACAAAGCTCAAGAAATGCAAAATTGATGAGCCTTATTTAAATAAGCTGTGCGAAGTTAGCATTTTTATTTTCAACTTGAATGTAATGTATAATAAATTAATATGGTATTTGAAGAAATGAAATGGAAAAGTCATCAACATAAGCAGATTTTAATTATAATAAGGCGACATACCCTAATTAGTATGCCAAGCAGAAGCACAAGCACAGATAACCCGATTAACACAAAATAAAGTTCATACAGTTACCAGAAATAATAAACTTAATGTAGCATTGTTATTTAAATACATTTGCAGAAACTCAAAACGCCTCAAACCTCAACAAAAACTTCTACTCAAATGTTTAAAATATACTCGAAATTGCATTCTGCTTAACCGATTGGCGCCATTTAATTGGTAGTCCGGGAACATTAGTCAAAGTTTCGTTAACAAAAAACTGATTTGGCAAAAGAGAAAAATAAGTAAGCACTCACGGGGCTTTGGTTCATCGCATAGTTTTTGGCAGCTTGACATGTTGTTGATAATTTCGTTCGTTTAAGTAATGTTATTTTTAACTGCGCAAAAAACTTTCTCGCAACTTTGGTGCTTGCACTTAATGCAAATGCACTTTCCGGACTAAAATATCGGACCATGGAAAAATAAGCTAACTAGTAGCTGGGGCAAAGTGTGAACTGCTAAAATGCTAAGGATTACTTTCAGGTGAGCGCTAAATTGAATTAAAACTTCAAAAGTCATTAAAATGTAAGTTTGTTGTTGCCAAAGTTGACATCGAGCTACAGCAACTAAAAAGCTTTTTAACTTCATCTTTAATTAGACTCCAAAACGAATGCCTTGAAATGTTGTCATTGGGCAATATAACCTTTAAATGTTTAAACATTAAACTAAAGTCAAAAACATTTGTTTGATGGAAAACTAAACATTAAAGAAATGATTCTACTTAAATATCGACTGGATTGCATAGAAAAGTCAAAACCAAATGCTGCTTTTAATGTTTTTGGGCTGGTTTGACTGTGTGCATGTGTGTGTGTGTGGTGGGCGTGGCTGGCAGGCAGCTGCAAAACAATAACAATGCGCAATGACCCAAAACTAAACACCGCGCCGCAAAAACAAGTGAAAAAATAATATGCGCCGAGCCGAGAAACATTCACAAAAATCTCGCGACCAAAAAACCGTTTTTCACTGTTTTTCTGTTTTCAGTTTGTATTTTGCGCTGTCGCTAGTCTATAGACATGGAATAGGCTTTGCTTTAGTCCATATGACAGAGATGCAGTCGTTCATTGAGTTTTTGTACAGTTTTTGTATAGTGTGTGTGTGTGTGTATGCTCTCATAATCAACAATATTTTGAGTGCTTTTTGTGCAAAGTTCTGTGATTCTTTTCATTTTGTATTTTTTGGCTTTTCACTGTTATTGTAGAGTTTTAGTTGTTGACCGGCTGTTAACATGGGAACGCAGCAAGCAATTTTTGTATGCTTTTTTCAATGACTTCTGATCGAGCTTTGTTAATTTTAGAAGCGCACTCGTGAGTCGCGTTGTAGTAGTAACAAGCTACGTGTTAAAATTGAGAAAAGTTCCGTTTAAAGTTGTTTTTAATAGATATAAATGTTATTACTTGTTCAACAATGCTGTTTATAGAATATTAAAAAAATAATTAAATGTCTAACGATGTGAAACTGAGAGAAACTGGTCCTATAAAAACCACAAATTTCATTAACCTATCTAAAAAAAACGCAAATGATTTAAATTCTATTGTTTTTGCTTCTATCACGGCTCTTTTAGCCACCAATGGCTGGCATTTTCATTCGTTGGTTTTGGTTTTTTTCTTTAATTCTTATTCTTCTTTTGCCCACACAAGTGGCGTGCAAAAAAAGTTTTGGCCATAGTTTTTCATGCTGGTGCGTGTTATCTTGTTAAAGCAAAACTTCAACTTTGGCCAACTCGCCTTTACATAGATACATCTATACGTAGCTCTGGGTCTCTGTGTGTGTGTGTGTGTGCAGCGGGTGCATCAACAAATGTCTTGGCTATGCTCGATGTCTGAGCGCTTGTCGAGAACATATCAAACGCCACATTTTGCTCCAATCGCTTCACAACTGCGAAAGAGAAGGAGAGAAAGATAGAGCAAGGGTTGGTTGGTATGATTGGGGTGTGGGCGAAGTGGGAAGCGACTGGGGCACAAAAACAACATAAATTTCTACTTAAGTAAGTGTTTAAAAGAAAGATGCAAAGGAATGAGAAGGGTCGTGCAACGATGGGGCAAAAAACCTTCTGATAAACGATGCCAGCTAACAGGCAAGGTACAACAACAAAATATCTATACTCTAACTAAGGGTATAACGCGTTTGGTGTGATGTACTTAATGCATTGAATGATGACAAATTAAGAGATGCATAAATTTAACTTCAAAATGGTTTTTATTGTCAAAGTTTGAGTTTTATTGACAGCTTTTACGTCAAACATAAAATAGAGTATGTTCTTAGTCTGCTTTTACTTTTGTTCTTTCGTTCGTTTTTGAAAATTTTCTTTTGCAGCTGCTGCAGTGGTGAAATATGCAAAAGTGCAAAACGTCAGTGGAAAACTTTGACGCTGTTCTGGTCAAAAATTTGACTTGCACTGCAGTTGAAGTTTTCTTGATGGCCCCAACTTGGCCGCTTAGCGTGAAAAACAAATAAAGTGGGCGTAGTAACTGAAACAACTGGAAGGAGAAGGTGGAGTTGTGTAGGTGGCCCGCTGTGTAATGTTAGCCGGAGTGCTGCTTAAATTCTTAACTGGCCAGCGGACAAGGACAAATCCGCAAGTAATCCGTGAAGCAGTTCGAACATTACGAGTTGGCAGAGCGATAAGCAGAGCAGAGAACGCCCGCAGCTGCCAAAGAACTCAAAAGACCTGCAGCAGACCAGATCCCAAATCCAAAAGACCAGAAAAATGTTTTGTGCTGTGGCAACTTTAACACGCACACACACACATACAGAACATACAAACGGTGCCAGAAATCAAATGAAAAACTTTTTGCAGTCAGGTAGAAATTGCTGAGCGGCTGCTGTTAAACTTTTCGCCTTTTCGCAGTACGAGTTTTCTGCTGAAATTGCTGAAAAACGAAGAAAAGACATACATTGCTCAGCGTCTACCCAAAAATCCCTTCGTTGGCGACCCTTTTCTCCCCTGCCAGCAAGTTGGGCAGTTTCTTTCCTTTTTGCATTGGAAAGAGGGGCCTTGCATGCAAACACATGCGTTAAATGGGCGGCCATTTTGGTGGCATGAGCATTTCCGTTTTGCACGCTACACTTCCGACCCTAAGTCTTGTGGGAGGCAGGCAGGCTGCAGCCCACAGCGCATTGAATGTGCTGCACATTTACCTATGCCTCGACTCCAAATGTTGAGCCATTAAAAAGCTTTTAATCAAATTAGTGTAAATATTACCGGTTTCATTTCTATATAAGTCAAAGAAAGCATATAAAGAGCTAAGAAGCTTGTTTCTCCGCAAATAGTTTTCTATTAATTGGAAATTGATTTAATTTGTTGTTTTTGAGTCAAAGTCTAAATAATTGGTTTCGCTTTTCACGTTTTTATTCAATTGATTATATACACGATATTTTACCAGAGCTTTTGGCTAATAATTTATAATCCGTTGAAATATCTATTTTTCCATTTATATTTCTTGCTCAGCATCATTGCCGTGGAAAATACTGGCAAATGCATTATCAAACTCGTGGACATTTTTGAAATGTTTGGCTTTTACCTTGTTAAGTAGTTCCCGAATCTTGATTCCTATACGATTTGAAACACTTGGCTTACACGTCCTTGAAATATGTCTTTCCAAATGCAAAAGTCGGTCTCGAAACATTTGGTTAAGATCCTTAGTACTGGGCTTCTCCTCGCCATTTGGCATTTTACTAAGCACCCGACGAAATGATTTCTCCAGTTTCAGGCAATCACGGTACACACGATCCTCCGACTTATAGTACAGCTTACAGTTGGATATAATTAAGTTGAAGTCCTCAATTAATTCATTCACACTTTCATAATGGAAGTTTAACACGCGTTCTTTGATCGTACCAACGTCCACATGGGTTATTCCGAATACACAAATAATGAATCTTGTTTGTGTAGACACCAATTTTGTCTGGATCAACAAACACTGCGGGCTCAATTCCAGTTGGTTCATCAGTCTGGCAGAAAGGCTGTACAAACAGAAGTGAAGTGAATAAAAAGCAACATCTAACAAGAACAAACTTACCATTTCTTAAGGATTCTGATAAAATAGCCGAAACAGTCTTTGTCCAATTGCAGATACTCACAAAAAAAGCAGCAGAAAGCTGAAGAAATTTATTTTATTTTATTTGACTTTTGATAAAAGTTCAAATCACTCATTTCACAAATACGTATGTATCGAAATATTCCTGTGAAGATATTGTCGCTTTTGAAAGCATTTGCTTATTTTATAAATCGGAATTTAATTCGACAAGAATCAGTTCGAGCATTAGGAAAGTCAGAATTTTCTTGTTTTTAGAGAAGTTCAATAATGAATTCAGACAGCTTCTTAGTGAAACAACCTCTTATGCCAAAAGGCTCTAGTCCAATGGGAAGCTTATGAATTTAAAGATGAGATCCTATCTAAGTGCAACAAATATATATTAAGTATGTATATTAATATATTATAATAAGCTAATGAGCGAGGTATTTAGACACTTATGTTTACCACATGTCCATTTGGGGTCACATCAAAACAGGATCTTAATGGATCAAGAATATTTCGTAATAAGCGTTGAAATCATTTAATTCATTTGTAAAAACGAGTAAGAAGCATTGTTATTAACATAAATCCAGTTTGCTTGCACAAACTGTTAAAATTTCCCATAAAATATTTCCCATTTGGGACAAATATCCCTTCGTTAAAATGAGCTCAAAAGTCAAGTTCGAAAAAGCTCTTCCAAGCGCTCTCCCAATTGTCCTCTCTTACCCTCTCTGTTAACTGTTATTCTCTTTGTCTCTCCTTGCGAATAACAAATTTCCCATTCGTCTCTTCAGTTCGGGTTTTATCTACTGACCTACAAAAGTGTGTAACTGTCAGGTCATGAAGTTACTTTTCGAATGTTGTGATAGGTTACGGGTTCTTTGCCACTCGTGCCACTCTTTGGGGCAGGTTGATAATAGTTGTGCAGGCGCCTATTCCTTAGTGTGTAAACTCTCTCCCTCAGTTATTAAAACTTATTGTAATCGAGTGTGTTACAAAAAATAAAAAATATATATGTCTATAAAGAAAAATAAAGAAAATTATGTATGTGCTTGTGTGTGTGGTAGATTGCCTCTTGACTTTGGAGGGCTTTCTTTTTCATCAGTCATTTCTTATATATCATTGCTACTAATCGGCTTTTGTTATGCCAGAGAATGTTCTTCTGCAACAACAATTTGTGATGCCAAGCTATTGTTTCCCATTTAGTTCAGACGGTAGATAGCTAGTGAAAAATAATTAGTTTTGCACTTGGAAAGCTCTTTAAAACAAGCTTGTCTCAGCTTTAAGGCAAACTCAAAAGCAACTTAATCTTATCTGACTGAAAGATGCATTTATTTTATTTAGCTCCTCAAGATATTAAAGGATGAAGTCTTCAGCTTAGCGTTAATCTCATCAGAGTGCTCCGTTTCAAGAAGCTTTAATCTTTCATAAATGAGTTGGGCGATTCTTGTCAAGGAATTGAGTAGCTTTATTAAACTTGATGTATTTTTGTAAAATTCTCTCAACTATTCTAGTTAATAATAAAATTATTTCCCATCTTGCATTCTGTTCTTTGAACTAAATGCTTTTCTAGTTGTTGGTTTGATGCAATCTAATCCGCTTGAACTCAATTGTTGTTTCATGTTTTTTTTTGCTGCTATTTAACATCCTGTTTGGCTTATGCATTAATGTATTCCATGAAACAACCGCTGCGCATTATTCACCTAAAATGGGATATTCACAAAACAAAAAAAAATTAGAAAAAAGAGCACGAAGAACAAAGGTGAAAAGCTCATTAAACACTTGCCAAATCACACTTACGCCCCATTAGCGCACTAAATAAGCGCAAAACAGGGATAATGCCCCACGACCACGCCCTCCCATCCAAACATTATCCCTTACCCAAAACCCAAACTGAAACTGAAATACAGGCCAAGCCCAAACCAAAGTCGGATGCGCTGCATGGGGCAAAAACCAAACCCAACAAAAATAGCCCCGCGGCCAGCGACGCGCTCAACGATACAATGATGCGTGGGGGGTATAGTTGGGATATGGTAAATGGGAATGAGAAGATGGGAGAGCGTATTTAGTGCTGGGTCACTCACGAAACTAACTGTGCAACTATGTAACTGAGCTATTGTTGCTGCTGTTGTTGTTCAATGTTAACCCCTGCTGACCAATAAAGCCGCTTGTGTGATATACAAGGACAACGACAAAGTTTTTGGCCAGCAACACAAGTCCACATGTCCAAAACAAAAGCACCCCCAAAAACTGAAATAAAATTTAAGCACATTAAAAAATGCTTCACAAATTTACAAATCTCCGTAGCGATAGACATAAAAGATAAATAATAAAAAACAAACACAACGGAGTAGTAGATAAGTGGCGGCAGCGATTGCCACAAAAAAGGTCAACAGGATGGCGAAAAAGGGTCAGCATGTGAAAAATGAGCTACCACTTTCAATATGGCTGGGCGCAAAGTTGTTCACAGCGCCAAAACACCCCCTCAATCGAGAGACGAATGTGGGTGCCACACATACTAAATTAGCTGGTTGGGCAACCCGGGCAACTGGGACTTTTTGGGGTTTAAGCGCGCTGTCTGATTTTTGTTTTTGGGGGATTTATTTTTCGGCACCCATCTTTGCAGCATGGCCAGAGTTGCATTAACTACCCGCTATTCATAGTTGCGGCAACTCGAAAAGAGAGCCAAAAATAGACGAAGCAAAACCAAACCAAAGCATAATACACACACACACACCTACACATACATAAGCAGTTAAAAACTTAATTAAAGACTTCATTAACTTTGCTTTTGTTATGGCGTGGGCACTATGCATGTATGTATGTATGCATGTATGAAGGTATGTGGTTTACCCAGATACAAATACGTTTGTATATATATTCGTAAATATATATACGGTATTTATGCATATACTATCTGCTGAAGCTGTTAAGTGCCTTGCCCTGGGGCAAGCGATTGTGTGAGCTTTAAATTTGTTGTTCTACAATTTTTTTAAACTTTTTTTTTTATGTATTATGAATTATTTTTGTTTCATTACCTTTTAATTAAGCTTTAAAATAACAGCATTATAAAAAAAATAAATAATAATAAAAAATAGAAACGCCCAAAGCTGACCAAAACGTATGCAATAAAAAAGTGTTGAGTAGCGTGAAAAGATAATGTTAAAAGTGAAAAATTCACGTGGCAGGTGAAGAAAAATGCGAAATTAGCTCATAATTGTAAATTAAGCTTTAAAGAATGATTTTTTACAATTATGCAAATGCATTTTGTGGCAGTTTGGCACATACATTGTCTGTTAGCGTAATGTCATCGATATAAATGACAATATAATGAACTGTTTATAAGTTGAAAATTATTAGTAAATAAACTAATTTAAATATTTAATTAAAGTGGAATACTTTTGATTGTTAAAAAATCATTGGGAACCCAGTATTAATTTACTTGGAATAATGTTTATGATATATTAATAGCTTATTTTTATTTTCATACCAACGGAAGATTGCTTTAAAACGATTCAATAGGTCAGCCTTTCGTTAGACTCAATATATACAATATTTAAAATAAGTTAATATAATAATAATGGTCATTGTTCCCTTTTCTTACTTTATATGTATTTATGCATCGAAAATAAAGAGATAAGTATTTGGTATTAAAGATTTGCAGAAACATGATTTACAACGGCGATAAAATGCGCGTTCAACGTTAAGTCAATCGGGCAACTTCCGGCTGCCTATGGCTGATATAATGGTCTTTACATAAGCCGTCAGGGCCTTAACTCACACTCAATTAAATATATGTACTTATTTTTGGTCAAATAATTTTACATAATACGAAACGAACGCGGGAGCTCATTAATTTAACTTAAGAGTTCAAGGCGAAAAATGAAAAGAGGGCCAGCAGCAGTAGGGCAAAAGGAGCTGTGCGGCCAGGTAAGGATGTATAGAAAGAGAGAGCGAGAAGTACACAAAAAGTAGCACAAAAGCGGATTTTTATTCAAGGTGAAAGCAATCAATCAATATTCATGAAATCAGATTTATTTTTAAGCGCATTTAAGTTGCCCAGAAGAAAAGGAATGAGCGGAGGAGTGACTGCGGCGCAAAGGTGGTGGGGTCGTAATGATTCTTCCGAAATGTTACGGTTGACAGTGCAAGAAAGAGAGAAAGAGCGAGAGAGAGAGAAAGAAAAGGAAAAAACAACAATCATTGGGACGATGGCAAACAACGAAGACGACGTCGAACCAAATTAAACTGTCGAGACAAGGCAAAAGTTGGAGGAACATCATTAGAAACTCATGGACTCAAGGAGGGTGGGGGTTGAGTGGGTAGGGTAGTAGATATCCCGACCATGCTAATTGTGTGGCAACTGGGATTTCGGAGACCACCCTACCTGGCCAGGATGCTACTTCTGCTGCTGCGTCTCTTCTTCCTTCTCAAACTGCTGCTGCTGTCAAGTAGCTGACGCGCATAAAACTAAGCTGCCAATTCAATTTTGTAATCAGAGTGGCATGAAAAATTAAATAAAACATGCAAATAAAATTATAACGCGTAATTTGTGTACAGGGCCAGGGCCCTGGGCCTAAGCAACGAGTGGTGTAAAAGAGGGCAACATTTTGAAATGAAATATTCTACAGATAGCAAAAAGTTTTAAAGTTGTAGTTAAATATATTACGAGAAGCATATTAATTTTCCAACAAAAAGTTAAGTTGTGCATCCTGTTTATTTATTGAATTGAAATTTGTAAGGTTGCATTTCAATGTAAATACATCTATATTTGTGGGCTTAAAATAATCCAAGCCAATAAACATTTTCCAAATTCGTCTAAATGACAGAAATTGTTTTTGCTTTCTTATGTTTGTGATAAAGTAATATAATATTTGTAAATATTTTCGACAGTCAGTGATTAATTTCCAAACTCACATCAATGGCAAAACACAAACAGAAAACAAACTGTAAAATTTGTTAAACACATTTAGAAAATAAATTTCATGTCATGTCAGTTTTGCACAACTAAACGAAAAAAGTTTGCGCTTTTGACCATGAGCCATATAAATATTACAATTTAAAAACTTTACTCTTTCGCATTGTCGTCTCTGTGTCGCGTTCCCGCTCTGTCTGCCGCGCTCACTATGTATGCAAATGTGAAACAATACATTTTACTGGCCAGCAAAAAATTAAAAAACAAAAAAATGTATTTATATAAAATGGAGCACAAAAACTTTTTTGTTGACTGTGAAAAATATTGTGCAACAAAGTTACGCACAAAAAAGTGTGAATTGCATTGGAGAACCGCTTGTATTATATGGTTTTTCTTTTTTTTTATACTATTTTCATTTCACTTTTTTGTTTTGCATTTCGTATGCATTCATTTCCGGTTTGTCATTTTAAATGTGCCGAAATTAAATTTGGATTCGCCAGTTTGGCCCACAGATACAAAATAGTATGTATGTTTGCTTTGCTGTGTTTGGAATAATTTGATATGAAATAACAGACGAACAGAAAACTACAGATGATCGATTTGATTTTCATGTTATTTTTGCACAGACTGCGATGCATATTATTTCAGATTTAATGCCTATCGTAAATTAGAGCAATATGCAGCTTCTTTAAAAAACGAATAATACAAACATACATTTTTCTGTGACATCGTTATGTGTTTGTTTAGTATTTTGCTCTCTCACAATAATGGTGCGCAACGCTTTTGTGCTCGCAGGCACATTTTGTGCGTCTAGTTAGCGTTGTAATCGTAGCACACTGCATTCCTCCCGCTTGCATGCACTTGAAACTTTCGCTTTCAATGCGCTTTTTTAGAATCCAAAAGCATATGGAAACTTATTTTTTTCGGAAAACTGGGTTAACGAAGGCACACATAACATTCCTTAGATGCATTTCATTCGTTATGCAAGTCGCTAAAAATAAAAAATACTTAACGAAGGGCAGCGTGCTCATTTTTGCAAGGTCAGGTTTGAATTTAAGCAACAAAAATATGAAGTACTAACAATAAAAGCTAGCAGCAACAAATCTTTAAGCTCAATTTGAATGGCATTTGATTTTTGGATAAGACACATTTACATATACACATATAGATCCGCTGCAGCTGTCGCCATTGACAGGAAGTCAAAAGTTCTGCAGCTAACGGAACCTGAAACTGACAGCGGCAACGCCAGTCACCGCAATGACAATCGACCAGCAAACAAAACAAAACAAAAAAACAAAAAAAAAGGGACACAGACGAAATTGAAGTCCAACTGAGAATTTGATTTCAACAGCCAACTAAAATACTTTTTTCCGCCCACGCGTCTGCAGCTGCTCAACAGCAACAACAGCACCGAACAGCATGGAACAAGAATCGAAAAGAAAAAAAGCGTACTCCAATTTTAATATAAGAAACAACAAGTGAAGGAGGACCCAAGGACCTTCCGAGTGCGTTTGCCAGCTGTTCCACTTTTGGCATTTTTCTTGTTTTCCCATTTCCTCGTTTTCTTGTTTCCTTGTTTCCTTCTTCATCGTTCGCCTTTGGCCGTCAGACAGTTTTCATCTTGTTTGCATGTGTTTCTGCGGTCTCCCAAATTTTTTTTTCTTATATATTTTATTTGCTTGGTATTTTATTTATTTGTATTTTTCTTTTCGGTTTTCGTCAACTTGTTTTGCTATTATGCTGTGTGTCGTCTGTAAGCGCTGATTTGGCAAATTGTTTGCCTTCCTTCTTGCCATTTAAAAAAAATGTTGACTCAATAGTTTTCCCTGTACTGTGGACTACTTTAAAGTGAATAATTTTTATTGCCTATCAATAATGATAAGTTTTCATTTGAAAAGTAGTTTAAATATTTTTACTTATTACTTATCTTGTTTTCATTCTCTGAAGCCGAAGTTGAAGAACTTCCGTACATTGAACTTCCACATAACAAACTTTTCTGAAAAACAAATTAATTTCGAGAACATGCTTGGCTTCGATTTGCTTCAACTAATGTGCTTGAAGTATTTATCGAGGAAAATAAACGGAAAGCCTACACTCAATCACAAATTACTAATTATTTTAAATAAAATTTTAATTAAAAACACAAGTATTCAAACATTTGTACGTAACGCATTCTTTTTAATTTTGAAATTCATTACATTTAGGAAAATCTAACATCACATAGTTCTGTCTGATTGAAAATCTAGTTTAATATACCAAGTTTTTATTAAAATATTCATCGACTTGAACTAAAATATTAAAAAAAAATTTTAATAAATAACTTGGAAGTTAAAAGCAAACGAATAAAGAGACTTGAATCAATAAAGAAAACTCGCAACTAGCCAAACTATACAAATAGTGTGCATTGTTTTTAGCAATTTGCTTACAGTAGGGGGGATTATTTTTTTCGGCTAAAGCAAAAATACAATTTCCGTGTTAAGTTGCAAAACAAACAAACTGACTGCCAATTTTTAACGTTCTGCCAGACTTAACCCAACGATAACAACAACAACAACAATAACAGCAACGATAAGGAACAGAGTGCAATGGAGTGCTAGTTGAGTTAAGTTGAGTCGAGAATCGGCAACGGAGATGTGAGTTGCAAAATGGAAGATGGAAGGCAAATGTAAATTTCCACTTGCAGTCAATAATCAACTAAGCATAAAATAGTATTTGAGCTATTGAAGCAGCAAAAATTTGTTGCTGCTGTTCTTGTTGTTGTTGTTGCTGTAATGCACTTGGCAAAAGGCAGCAGTTGAAAATATGTATATGTATAGTATATATATATATGTATTGAAAAATCCTCTTAGACATTGGACTTGCAATTTGGTAAGTTGCCCAAAAGTATGCTGTGAAAAATCGAAAACGAGAAAATATAGGGTGAAGGAAATAAAGACACTTTTGTCAGTTTTCTTTGCTGCTGCAAGAGCTGAGAGCAACGAAAATGTATTTAAAATTCTGCACATGCTCTCACTCAATTTAAGCTAAATTATTTTCCCCCAATTTATAGATGTTTACGCACACACACTCACACACACACACATCTGTAAGTAGCTAACGCAGCGATGAGAAAAGGAAGTAAAGAGAAATAAGCTGCCAAAAGGTAAATGGTTAACTTGCAAGCGAAAACAGCCAAAAGATTTCTAGCTAATTTGCGGCAATAACATCAAAGCCGATTTTACCTTTTTTTCTTGCTACTCTTTTTTACACTTTTACCAATTTTGCTTGCTCGTTTTTTGTTTGGCCCTTTTTTTTTTGGTTAAGGTTAAGGAAACAGGTTCATTGGGGCCCGGAAATATGGATGTGTATTCGTGTGCGCGTCTGTTAAATGTTGCATTGAAAATCAGTTTGATCTGAGCTTATTTTCTTTTGTGCATTTTTTGATTTAAAAGCCTTGAAAATGTTTCCACTTTAATTTTGATGAATAATTATTTTAAATGTTAGAAGTTTCTTTTTAATTTGTAAATGCTTTTTGGATATTACTTTCGAACTTGCGTATAACGAATCTCAAGCAGACAGGAAAACACTTCCTTATAGAGAAAATTCGTAATTCGTTCTGGAAATGAATTCGTTTTATAGAAAACTTTGACATGCGGAAGTTCGTAGTAAGCTTGATTGTATTTAATCTTTCTGACATAAAATATGTTTTAAACATATTTCAAATTATTTCTTTATTTACTGAAAACTTGCTTAACTTATTTATTCTGTATATTATTATACTACTGACTTATATTCCTTGGATTTATGGGTAGCATATATCACAACTAATACTCATGCTTATTCTCGTATTCATTATATGAAAGCAGCTCCCAACAGCTCATCTCATTTTTTTTACAAAGTTTTCCCCATCACAACATAACCGGATTTTTTTCTCATCTTGCAACACAATTTTGTTTGTGTTTGTTCTATGTTTTCTCTGTGTTTCAATATAATAAAATGCAGAAAACATATCAGCTGAGAGAGAGAAAAGCGAAAAGAGAGAGAGAGAGTGAAACAGTTGCTCCATTCATTTAGCCATAGTCATTTGCTGCTTAAGCCCATAAAGCTGGTAGCCACCTGTAAGCCGCATGCCAAACGTTGACAGGCAACGCTTATCGTAAAAATCCTTTTAATCGCTTGCCTCGTTTCGTTGCTGCTTCAACTGCTGCTGCTGCTGCTGCTGCTGCTGTTGGTCAGTGTGCTCGACGAAGCCAAACCATTGAGCACTTGAGGCTGCTGTAGAGGTAAACAAAAATATGTTTTCTATGGTTTCCTATGCTGCCAGCTTACATCTAAATCAAGTTGGTGGTCAAAAACAACGATAGGAATTCTTGTTGATACACTGCGTATTTTGAGGCTAATAAGAAATATATCTAAAATGTTTAAGGCTTTAAAAAGTGAGTCATCTGTATTAATACTCAACGTGTTGTATTGTTGTTCAAGGTACATTCTTAAAGTGTTTGCAAACCTTAGCTAACAAAATCTCCTGTTGTTGGTCTGAAATGAAATTCCTTTGTTT
Source organism: Scaptomyza flava (assembly GCA_030179655.1). NCBI lineage: Eukaryota > Metazoa > Arthropoda > Insecta > Diptera > Drosophilidae > Scaptomyza > Scaptomyza flava. Next base: position 11,694,238 of record JARNME010000029.1, read on the forward strand.
TTTTCGCCCCACCAAAGCCAATAACTGCATGCTAATCGACACTCCGCTTTCCGCCTAACTCTCAAAGGCAATGCCCGCCACACGCGTCACTCAAAAATGTGTGTAAAGCTCAAAAGCACAGTGAAAACTACGTTGAAAACACAACAAAACAAAAAGTTGGTAAATTGGAACTGAGTTTCACAGGCGGCAGAATGAAAAACGAAAAAAAAAAACTGGCGGACTTTCCAACTCAAACAGCAGATGCGTTTATTATTTCAACTGAATTTTGAGTTTATATGTAAATTCGGGAATGGAATGTGCATATAAATTAAATTATTTCAAGTACGCAAGGGCAGCAAAATCGAGCAAGAAGAGGAAGAGGAATCGCGAAGAATTAGAAAGCAAAATGATAAACGTGGCGAACGCTAGAGTTACAAATTACTTCACCTTGAGCATTTTTTTCGATGGCATATCTTAATCACATGATTATTGTTATTATTATTTTATTTGTGAGCCTTAATTTGTAATTATTAACAATAAACAGACACCAACATCAAGCGTAATAGAAGATTTCGTCCAAACAAATTTATAAATCAATAACTAAACTAAAATTTCCATGATGAATTTGTAACTAAAAGCTCCTCTTTATATAGATTAAAGGGTTTAATTCAATTTAAGCTACACACTCACACACACGCATACGACTGCACTCATAAACACATTTATATGTATTTTAAATTACATAGTCGCATTTCGCATTTGGGCCGTAAAAATCGAAAATATCGAAAACGAAATCATCTACAAAATGCATAATTCAATTTTACGCGCCGTTGAACTTTCTAATGAATTATCGCAGTGCAGAACTTTGAATTGGTTATGGAATTGGATTTTCACAACATTTTGCACTGCATTGGATTTTCCCAATGGGTCTGTGGGCTCTGTGTGTTTGTTTGGGTGTAGAATGTTGGCGTTGTTGCAGTTTTCAATGCTATTTTGCCCTTGGTTTTATTTTGGCTCGTTCAATTAATGAGCAATTTGATTGCTGAACTGCGAAAAAGTATTTTTTCGAAAATTTTTGCTAATAGCCTAAAAATATTATAAGCTTAGCAACTAGAAAGTTTCACTATGAATGGCATATTTGATCAAACAGACAACACAAGCCAGATTGTGTAAGAAAAGCAAATTAAATAGATTTTAAGTTCAATAAAAGTTTATAAGTATTAAATATTCGACACATTAGTAGACGAAGCATGAACAGTTGACAATTAAAATATACTTAATTCAAAAAAGCTAAACTAACACGTTAGAACTTCTAAGAACTATTTTATAAGCCAGTAAAGTTCAGAGTCAATTCAAAGTATTGAAATTTAGTTGAGCAATCGATGAAAAACCGCTTGTAAAGCTTTAAGCCAAATCAACAACCGTTCAGAGCCATCACCCATTACCCACTTCGGATGCCCCTAGTTAATGTCAAACTTCAACACTCACAATAGTTTGGTCTCGGGGCAAGGCAGACGCACACATATCATCCGCTCCTTTCATTCAATTTATATGACAATTTATTTACTTTCTTCTTCTGTTGTGTGTATAACAATAAACTAAAAATGGCTTAAAGGGTTTTATCAGCACAAAATCATCTCTTGAGTATCAAGCGTATATTTTATATTGAAAAAAAACAGCCTCAAGTTTGCAAAATGTCAATCAATTTTGTCGCTTAAAAAAAAATGGATATACAATATATTGTGGCAATACAAAATGCCAACTGACCTTCAGCCAAATGTTAACCCTTAACAAATTTGCATATAAAAAGCCGCTCGAGGCACGTCATGGTCGCAGGCAGTGCGTTGAGAAGGTTGGGAGACGGGATTAGGGGTTCAGGTTACGATGAGCCGCATTTCGAGCTGTTAAATAGCGGTTTATGTTGTAAACTCTGGCTCCTGTCCTGTGTCCTGTGTGCTGTCCTTCAATGCATATTGTCTACACATTGTATCACATTTATCAAGCATTATATGTTTGTTCTTGTCGCCCCTTCTTTCGAGCTGATAACAGCTGCACTTCATTTGCATGGCGCAAATGTTTGCGTTATCGTCAAAGTGCCAGCAATATTTATATACTACATTATATATATAGTTAACTTTCCATGCAAATCATATAAATTATGAAAGTTTTCTTATCGAAGTTTGGTCGCATATTGTCAACATGTTTGCCGCAATAAACCTGTCAATGCTTTGTCATATTGACAAGAAAATTGAAAATAATCGAAAACGAAACGAAACGAACTTTGATTTGTTTTTCTTGACTTTTTACTCTACCCAACTTGGGCGTTCTTTTGTTGTCACATATAAATAAGTGCATATAAATTTAAAAAGTAAGATGAAAAATCAATAAATAAATGCGACAGCAAACTTTTACCAAAGACTACAAATACTACAAATACTATTAAACTATTTCTTTCAGAGTATTTGCTTCTATCTGATTCTTAAGTTTTGTTTTTAAAAACTTTACTTTAAAGCTTTCTTGAAATTTTTGTGCTATTAACAATAAAATATGTTCATGGTGTTTTTGCTTCATTTGGCAAGTTTTTTGTCAATCTTTTGACACACTTACACGCACATAAACACCCCTTAAAATTACAGTCAGTGGCAAGTGCCCCCTTCCCTTCAGTATCCCCAATCACTTGTCAGAACAAAAGGGTAGCATAAAGTTTTAACTTTTTCATTGGTTGTGCATTTCGGTTGTTATTTTGCTGTGTCATGGCCGCATATGTAGAGGATGCCCCCCCGTACCCCTACCCCTTCCTACCTTCTTCTCTTCAAACAGCTTACGTCTGTGTGTGTGAGCTTCTTGTTGACATAAAAGTTTGTGCTTTTTGGGTTGTAACTTTTCGTTTGTTGCAGCAGCTATTCTTTTTATAGTGGATATACTACCCATACACACACACACACACAATAACAGCTATATCCACGAATTTGCTGCGGCTACAAATTACAAATTGATTATACGTTCAACAAATGTGTTAATGTGGCATTGTTTGCAAACTTTTGCGGTGCGATGGCTCTCGAATGTGTTTGTGTGAGGAGTTGTAGTAAATGGGAGGGGTCATGAGAGATGTTGCTGCGCTGCTTCACTTGCCACTGACCATAATATATTACAACAAAACTTACGCACACACACACACACACACCCACACACAAACCCATTCAGACACGGAGAGTGATATGTCTGCACATGCATGGAAAAGTTTTGTTCGAGTTTTTCGTTTCGAGTTATCAACGGCCAACAAAATTCTACACATTTTGTAAACTCGCTGACAAGCGTAAACTTTCCACATGGATGATAAATTTTTTGATATGACCTAGCTGGCATGGTTAAGAGAGAGAGCGGGCGCCTAGCATTTGTCCAGCTGCGGTCGAAGGTCAAAGTAGTTAAAATTTTGATGTTTCGGATTTGTTGAAGCATAGCGTTGGCAAAACTTTTATTACATTCGGTTTAGCATCTTAATGTATTGTATTTCATTCATATATTTAATAAGCTTTACTCCTGATTAAATTCGTGCCAGCAAATGTGTTTTTATTTAAAAAGTTTGCAAGCAAACCCGTCACAAATTCATTTTAAATACAATGACAGCCACAAGTTAAGAAACAAAAGCTAATCAAACGACGGTTTGTAGAAGAATTATTCATGTTGCTTTTATTTAGGGCCGTGCTAAATCGACAAACGACAACAAAAGACTTAAGCACATTGTTACACAATATAGTTTTTATGTCACAAGAAGAAGAGTTACGACTTTTTTTAGTTGCATTCATATTCATTCATTCTGCCTTAAGGTCCTTGAACAATTTAGCCTTAGCTTTTGCCTATCGATAAGTACTCGAATAGAGCCGCCTATCGCTGAATCCGCTTGTCCGTCAATGCCTTATGGGTAACTTTATTTATTAGTTGTTTTCCATAAAATATTAAAGCAGGCACGCTTCAAGGGTAAGCTCTAGTTCTAGTTCGAGTTTCGTCAGTATAAGTTTTCGTCAAATTCGCAGGATTTTTTTTTTTTTGTCATATGATTGCTTATCTTAAAAAACTAATTTGTTAAAATGTTGCTTGACTTGTTTGTCGTAGCGACCAGAAAAGAGGGGAAGGAAGAGTGTGGCCACAGCGATATTTGTTGATGACGGTGTGCAACACACAAAATGCGCTGAGCAAAATGTCTAGCATCGTTCATACGCCCGATGCCACTGCTTTGTTGCTTGGCGATGTATTTAACTTCGTCTTTGTCCTCGTCCTCGTCCTCGCCTCAATGACGTTTTTCTGATGACAAATAAGTGGCAAAGAAATAAATTCATGCAGCAGCGACTTTATTTTTATATATTTTTGTTGCTCTATACTTGACTTGCGACTTCAAGTAAACTGCATGTAAAATGCTTTGTGCGTCTTTTTGCTACTTGCAACTTGCTGCTACTCGATGCTGCTGCCAGCCAGTTTCTTTGACAGTTTTCTTTATTTTGGTGCTGTTTTTATGCTTTGTGTGCGCTCGTTAAGCTTTCTTTGTAGCGGCGGCTTATTTGACTGTCTCTCTCCTTTTTTTTTTTTTGGTAAACGATGTCGCTTCTCATCTTAATGCCAACGCAATCAGTCCGTTGCACGTACATATATATTATATATATGTATTAAACTTTAATTGGTAGTCATCCAACCAAACAGGCAACAATTCAAGCTAATCAAACAGCAACAACCTCATTGGCTTACCTCTTTAATGGCTTACAGAGCATTGCACAAACACACACACACAGACAGTTAACGTTGGGATACGGTGGTTAAAGCTCAATGAGGTGTCGCCTTGATTTAGTTAGTTGCCTTGTTGCAGTCACTGCATTTTGAGCACTTTTAGGAGAATATTAAATTTGAATGAATTCAACAAATAAAGGGCTGAAACAAATACCCTTTCTCATCCAATTTTAGCTTAACAAGATTCTTCCAAAAATCATGCAGAATAAATCAATATATAAGTATTGTTATCGTTGAGCAAAGTTGTTAACTTAAAGTAGTATTGTCCAGTCGTGAATGACGATTTATCATTTACACTTTGCCTTTGGCTTTCACTCAACTAACAGCAACAAACAAACACACACACATATCTGATCTCTTTTCCGCTTACAGTCAAGTCTATGGCAATTTTTGCTGTACGACAATTTTATAGCCGACATTCAACTCGAAAAGTGACACTCAACTTTGCCATGTGAAGCAAATAAATCATCGTAAGTTTTCAGCCGGTGCACAGGGCAGTTCCTCCACAACCCATTTCGCCACAACCTCTCCTGCAGTCCGTCCTGCAGGACACTTCTTTTTTCTGCTGGGACTTGCTCTCAAGTTAATTCAATTTAAAGCAAAAGCAAAAAAAGAAAGAAATAAAGGAATAAAGAAGAAACTTTGTTGAGCAGTTTGTTTTTTTACTTGTACAATTTTATATTTCATTTTCTTTGCTGTGTTAAGGTTTCGCTTTGGCGCTTCATTTTGTTGAAAAGTTGTGCGCTTCAGAGTTGACACGTCATCGGGACAAAGCTACCGAAAATTGTTCTGTTCTGAAAGCGGCAAGTCACCTGATAAACAATAACATCAACATCAACATCAACTGAACAACAAAAACCCGCAACTATCAGCCAACAATAGAACGAACAATGCGCTGAGGACGCTGCTTAAACTCGAGCTTGAGCTTGAAATTTGCTTTTGCTTTTCGCTTTTCGCTTTCGCTGTTGCCATTTTGCAAGCATTTCCTGCTCAACTATTTGCCATTTTAAAAGCCCCCGCACCATAGGGTCCCACTTTGTAGAACACTTCGATTTACTTGGCATACATGTTGAACTAGCCTTCGCGCCCCCATTTCTTTGCCAGCGAAACGCCCTCAAATCGGCACATTGATGTGAAAGTTATGTGAAAAGTTTTGATTTGCTTAGTACATTTATTTAACAATGTCAGCCAGCTGAAGCATTTTGAACAACAGTTTCCGAAAATATTCGAAACAGCTTTTGCTGACTTAAATTAACTGAAATTGAAGTCATTTTTATACTTTCCAATATCTGGCCCTGCTCTCTCTGCACTTTATTGCGTGCTTCTTATTGCCGCTCTTCTTCTTCCTCACCGTCCGGAACATTTGTTTGTTTTCCTTTTTTTTTTCGTTCCTATTGTTGCTTTGTCTAAGCTAAAAGCGTTTAAGTCTGGCATCCCTTACATTTCAGCTATTGCTGTCTCACTCGGTTTACCAAGTTTTGCTTTATAAACTTGAGTTATAATTGAAAATGTTCTTGTTGTTGTTGTTATGTGTGGTGTGTGTTGTGTGGTGTGGAGGATGTGGGTGCTACTTGAAGGAGCAGCTGTGCTTTGGTTTTAATTAAATTTTCCTGTCCACAAAAGTTTGATAGGTAAGATGCTCAGAAACGAGTGTATAAACGGAAATCATTTGTTTACGGCCAATGTTGAAGAACAATGACAACAGTCCGTATGACAAATGGAAAAACTCGTACTCAATTTTGCACAGTTTACGGTCGGATGTTTAAAAAAAAACCCCCCCCCCGAATGCAATCAACAATATATATGTTAAAAACATCGTCTTTCCCTTACATTGCTTGAGGCTTTCAAAATTTTAAAATTTAAGTTAAATAAAATAACTATTTCTAAGAACTTTATAGTTGACAATGGAACATAAGCATCATAAATGTTTCCCTTTGTTGAGAGAAATGTCTGCACATCATTTTAAAGTCGCTTAAGCGTTTAAATTGATCAACAAAATTCCATTTTGTTTACCAATAAAACCAATCATTAATTTTTGATGTGCAGTCCCAATTGACTAGCTGCTCATTTGTTTTAATTTTTTATCAGCTTATGACACATTGATTAATTTGCTTGCACAAGCATTGTCCGTGTGCACAATTGCATAAATTGATACAATAAAAAAGCCAACTAATTCCAAACAGTTGTGCAGGTCCCCTATCAAACTGTCAATGCATTATTATTAGTACATTTGTATTATATATTTTTTTTTTTTTCAATTTTTTGTGGTGGGGCACGTAGTCTATTGAAACGTGGAGCTGACATATCGCAGCCATTAGTTATTAATTAACAGACCGCATTTGTATTAATTAATTTGCTAGACGCAAAATATCGAATACTTATTAAATATGCTGCTGGTGTATTATGTAATAAACCAAATTATATATTAATACTTGGGTTTTGCGTAAAACAGTTTGCAAAAGACACTTATTAATTAATAATGTATGGCAAAGTGCAGGTTTTATTTTGTTATATCACTGTGTAAGCCTAATCTAATGTAGGGAAAATATTTTTGCTACAATTGCTAAAGTAAAATAATTGGCTGAATAAAACAATTGAAAGAGTTTTGCATTTGCAATTCGCTCAAGCTGAATAAGATTTCAATTAGTCTTAAAACTTTTAGCTATTTTATTTATTTTATTTACTTTTTTATCTTCGAAACGAATCAAAGCTTGTTACACTTAGTTTAAGTGGAATCTTAATTATGATTCAAGTCAAGTTCGAATTTGGGCAATTAATCCGTTTTAAAGAGCTTCACTTAAGTGGTGAAAGCATTTTGCATTTAGTCGAAAATCCCATACGTTCGTTCTTGGGTTTGTTGAAGTAAATATCGTTTTAATAAAATTGCCAGCCAAGACAAACTTGCAGCTGGCAATATTAAATGGCAAGAACAGCAACAAAAACAATTTGTACAAATCTTCAGCTCACACAAAAGCAACAACAAAACGTGGCTAAAACGAAAACTAAAACTAAATGCAGACATAAATATTTTATGCTTAAAGTAAAAAACTTTTGCAATTTGACTGCTTGCTGCCTCTGATGCTGTGTTGCAGTTGCAGTAGCCAAAAAGCTGCCAAATCTCAGGCACACACTCACACACATGTGCAGCAAGGTACACACACACACACACACATGCAAACAATGTGGCTTTAGCGTCAGTTGCTGGTTCTGGGCTTTTTTGCTAGCATAGCCAGAATCTAAACATAAGTTAGCATTTAAGTTGGCGCAGGGCGCAAAAGCATAAAACACACGCACAACAACACGCCACATACCAGCAAACATCACACACGCACACACACATGAAAACCACACACAACTGTTATCCTTTTTCGCTCGACTCCTCTTGGTTTGCCTGTTTTACACACACTCTCTGGTGATCCACTTCCGCTGTGTACAAGATAAGAAATTCACTTGGCTATTTGGATTTCGCAAGCCTTACAACGCGTTGGGCTTGGATTTGGGAATGGGCTAGAAGCTCAGCTCATACCTGAGTATGGAAATAGCTACTGCCGAAATTACAGCTTGAAGCAAGTCAATTAAAACTTGTTTTTTACTCGTTTCGTTTTCTTCTAGCTCTTCCGAGGGGCATGCGTAAATTTAGAAAGTTTAACGAGCGCTTGGCTAAAGTTGTAGTTGCTGATTTAATATTAATGCCAAACGCACTACAATGTATGTGCATAAATACAGCTATGAATTTCGAAATAAACGCATACAAAAACTACTTAAAAACATTGCTGGTTAAAAGTAGTTCTATTAAATTTTTGTTTTGTGAATTTATTTTCACTAACCTTTAAACTAATTTCTTTCATCTTGCTCTTGTTATTCATCCTTCCATTAATTTTTCTTCCATTTTCCAATTTGTTTTCCCAACTTGATGGAAAGAGTAAAAATAGCAGCTATTTTTATAGCCATACAACGTCGTGGCATTGAATAATTTATTGCCTGGGAACTAATTAAAATTGCATGAACACGTCTCGAATGAAATTTAATGAAAACATTTGATTTCAAATGTTGTGGCTGGCCGTCCGTCTGTCCCTCCGTCCGTCCGATGGCTTTACATAAACGTCCATGTACCGTAAGCTTTTATTTCATTAAGATGCCGGCAACATGATCTTTTAATTTCATTTGTACAAATATTTACTATCTATTTACAATTGATTTTTACTTTATATAAATTTAGTTTGTTCAATTGAGTGTTGGTGGTAAACTTAATGAAAACTAAATACTTCTTGCTTCTTGTTAGGTTGTATTCAGATAATGAAGAACTTGTTACTTTCACGTTTTAAAAGTCAAAAATGTTTAAAAGTCGAACTTTTTGCTATTAGTTATGCAAGCGCTTACAAAGCTTCACAAAACCTGACCAAACTTTGATAATCCAAAAAACTTTGAGTTATTTAATATAATGAACTCTTATTTGCTGCCTTTACAGAACGTTTTGAATATAAACTTTTGCTTAAAGTTCAGTTATTATCCGTAAACTCTAGCAGTCAATAGTTTACTTTAACTCTATTGTCTTCGAAAAAAACTTCAGCGTCGTCAAAATGAAAGAGACTCAAAATATGCATAGTCAAAAAGAGTTCCTAGATATACTAAATGTATGTATTTGATTTTGTGGGCAATTCAGGCAGCCAATCAATTTCAATGGCCGCAAATTTGTCGGCCATTGTCATAAATTGCACTAATGCTCAGGACCGAAGACTGCCACCCTAAATGTCTCGCCTGGTCACCTGTCAATTATATTAACAAGACAAAACGCATCAGCGGAGCTCATGGACCATGTCCAAATGATTGAAGGGGGTTTGTTGGCATGAGGGCATGGAAGGTAGGCTCAACTAGATTTGCGAGTAATTTTATACAATGTGTCAGCCATTTGCTTTCAATATAAATATAATCATACACTATACATATTGTATGTATGTACAATCCACAACAAAAAAAAAAAGAAAGGCAGAGATCCTGAAACGTGAAAATCTCTTTAGCGTTGAAATGGCTTAATGTCATTTTATTTCATGCGGTCTTGTCACGTTTGTCTTCATTTTAATACTCTGATTGCGAAGGTAAAGAGTATATTTCTTTGGTTTATGTCATCCTTCGCATAACCTTCAAGCTAAAGACTTGAGCATGAGGGCGCTGGGACATCGATAAAAACAATAACTAAAAATCAAGAAATCCACATCCTTACAGCTAGAGCTAGCAAATTTGGTAGGAAGACAGCTGTAGGCCTCCTCGCTCTATCCCCCTCAACTATACCTTAGAAAGTGTTAAGCTAGAGACAAAGGCAAAGTCTCCCAAAGATGTACATCAATCTATTCCACCATCAGAGTATAACGCAGTCGGTTGCGTACGGCTGCAACGTTTTAACTTGTTTGTTTTTGTGTGTTTTGGCACTCAATGTTGTCTCGTTTTTGGTTGATTTTTTTTGTTTCGTGGAGGTTTAGTACAATTGTTCCAAACAGAAATGAACAGAGTTGACCAACGCCAACCCCCCACCCGCCAGATTTGTCCATCAGTCAAAATGTATATCGATTTCGGTGCGCTGTGTGCCTTTTTGTGTGATGTGATGTGCTGCTGCTCTTGGCATTAGTTTTGCCAATCAGCACGCCCCAAATAGCTTGTCAATTATTTGGCAATTTCATTGGCCCCGGTGACAATGGGATTTGTTTCGTTTCATTTAATATTTCACTGGGATTGCGACTCCGATTTCGATTCCCAAACGGGGGGCGGGCAGACAGACTGCGGGCTGGCTGGCTGGGTGTGTTACTTAAATCAACAGCTCGCAGCAGCTGTTATAAATAAAGATTTTGTGCCAGCCATTTAATTTATTCAAAATAGTCATTTCCGTGAGCTTTGGCCAGCCAGTTTTTCGGGGGCTTTTCGGACTGGGTCGCGCAACCATTTCAATTAAAATGCCGCCGACTTATGTCCAAATGGGTTCGACAAAAACAAAATTGCCCCTTCGTCCAAACACTTGATTTGTGTGCTTCCAATGCCCGGGCAGCAGCAGCTCAATTTAAATGCCGTCATGGGGATCAAAATCAAACAGCCTATCAATTGCAGGCAGCGTGCCATGAAAATTGAAAATTAGCAACCGAGTTACAACAGCGGCACCAGAAATGCAAAAATCGTTTAGAGCTGTGTTGTGGTCCTGGCTTCCGCTAATTGCCTCTGTCCAAACCCTGTCTCTTTTAATTCTAGCTTCATTTTCATTGTCATGTCATGTTTTAGACTTGTAGAGAGTTGATCGCAAAATAGTTTAGCCCTAGTTAATTTTGATTTTTCTAGGCAATGAGCCGACATTTGATTTATTGAAATGTCGTTTCGGTTGCAATCGATTTTAAGGTCGAATATTCTGTGTGCTTGTATAAAACTTATTAAAGTATTTGTTTTTCAGTATGATTGCAATATATTTCATGTGTCTACTGGGTTTATTTTTGTCTTTTGTTGCTTGATACAGTTGAAACAACTCCGAAAACAAATCACAACGCCTGCTTGCCTAATCGAGCTGGGCAAGCAAACCAATCTTTTTGCACAAACACACACACAAACTGGCCTCACGACAATGAAGTAATTGAAAAAATAACTTCCCCAATGCAGCAGGAACTGTCCGCTCTATAACTTTAGCTGCATTCCCTTTCCTCTAACCTGTCTCACTTTAACCACTGCCAGGCTTAGAAGTAGAGAGAGAAAAATTGTATGTTTGTATGGAGTACAAAGCATATATTACAGCTGCGACGGCAGCCATAGAGCAAAAGCCCAAAATGCGAAAAATCTAAACTGACTCCGGAACAAAATGAGTAACAACAACAACGACAACAACAACAACACACTTAGGATGTATGTAGAAGAATCTCGGGCATCGTTGGTCACTTTTGCTCGTTGAAAAATTGACATTTAAACATGAAATTCCAGCCAAACTCGATGCAACAACAATGGCCCTGGCCACTTTTCGGCTATATGTCTGCAAATTGTGCACCGCTCAACCCGCCCCCTCAACACTCCAATCACAACGTCTTCCTACCTCTGCTGTCCCTTTTAGTTTTTTTTTGTAAGCGCTGCACGACTGCAATCTCAGCATTGCAAGCATTTCGAACCAAACTTTATATGGCTGCAGTTGAAAAAGAAATTGAAAATAGTCAACAGCATCCCACAACCCAACCCACAATCGGGTTTGTCTTTTGTAGGTATTCCCCATATGACTGTCTACCTAACTGTCTATATGCCTTGGACGGCACTTTGCCTCCATGTCTGTGTGCACTTATCGATTTCTCATACGTCGCGTTGTCCCAAAGTGATGAAAGAAGAAATGGAATATGGGGGAATAGGAATTAAAAAAAAATAAAAATAATTGTCTAAAATAGAATGGAAAAGCAATGGAAATGTGCACAAAAGTTGAATCAAATACCAAATACCGAAGGCAGAAATCACACATTCTTACACAGAGAGAAAAAAACCATTAACACTAATCGCTTCCCCACAGACACATAAACAATTTATCTGACACACACACACACACACACAGACGTCTAAGGACACACGTTGTGTTCTCGTTGTAACTTGCCCGCCGCAAGATCGAAGTTTTTTGTCGGCGGCAGCAGACATGCATTTCTACCTATATAGTATATAGATTTTCGTTTTATTTTTGTGAATATTTTTGCTTACGAAGGCGGAAATTTATCACGTTAACCTTTGGGAAATGCTCATATAATTTATCGTCAGGCAAGTAAATTTTCAAAAGCGCGCCTCGAATAATATTAAGAAAAAGAATCCGCAAAACAGCAACGCTTAGTGTTGCTCTGAGCTCCACTTTTCCTGCATGCGTGCTAAAAGTTTTCCAACTTTGCCGCACAAAAATACTCAAGGGTGCCAGCTACACCATGTGAGTGTGTGTGTGTGTGTGGTGTAAGCTAAAAAATGGCATGGCATTTAAAAACATGCCATTTAAGTGTATATTTATGTATGTATGTGTTGGGTTCTAACCATGTTTGAGCCTTACAAAAAAATTAGGTTAATTTGGTGTGCAATTGATGGATGAGCCAACATCCGCAAACACTTGCCCAAATAATTAATAAAAACCTGCGTACTTTGTTGCAAGATTTAAAGCTGCGAACGCTGCAGTTGGTCAGACATCTTAAATACTATTTTATATTCTCTTATGTCTTCTTGTATTATCGAAATAATGTAGAATATTTATAAGATATTATTATAGCAGTTTTTAAGATTTACCATTTAAAATTCTTTTTGCAATCGATTGACATTTTTCATGAAATATAAAAATGATTTTCACCATCAACTCGACTGCCTTTCGATTTTTGTGCGATGCTTTTAGTTTTGTAGTTTTTTTTTTTTAGAATTTTACCATTGCTCGCCACATTGTCGTCGCTTCATTAAGAAAGTTTTTCTTTATAGTTTTCGTTACATAAATGCTGAAAACTTAATTTCTGCTAAGTGAACTTGTTAAGTTTTTCTCTTTTGCCGCTCTTTTGTTGTTGTCATTTGCCGCCGCTTTTATTATGACTGCAAGCGTTAAGAGGATGGTGGGGAATAGAAAGTGGGCGTCGCAGCAACCCTGCGGCTGCCTTTGACACTTTGGTGGCCAATTTTTGCTGTTGTTGTTGTACTTCTTGTTGCTCAAAATGTCCTTGTGGTGTTTTAAGCGCATTAAATGCGACTGCAGCAAGAGCAACAACTCTATAAATGGACTTTAAAGTACTTGGCACTAAAATACCATAAAAGTAATTACACTCTGCTACAAAGTACAAAAAAGCTTTAACTATGTCTTATCTAGCAATAAAAGAAGCTATATAGTTTATTTCGATGATGAGTTAAGAGAAAACTTGAAGCAAATTAGTCAAACTACAAACTTTCATTAGAATGCATATTGTTTTTAGTAATATTATCTTCTGTTTGTAAAAGTTACACTTAGTTAGAATTTTGAGGTAAATTTGTGTAAATGCCGTTCAAAAGTCATGTTCACTAGTGTCATGCTCACAATTAAGCAGTTTAACTGTGCACAAAGTCAAAAAGTGCTGACTTGTATGCCATCACTTGGTTCACACATGACGGCCATGGAAAACTGCATCAAATATCAATTAAATCAGACACAGATCAACACTTCATAAGCACATACATATAGTATACAGCATGCGGCAGAGATTCAACAGTCGATTCATGCCAAACCAGCTGCACACGGCGGGGATTATAGCCCGCAAGAGAAAGGGGCGACAGTAGAAGCAGAAGCAGATGCAGGTAAAGGTCTATAGCAAGCAGCAAGCGCTGCACATTTAGTCAAGTTAAATGAACCGCATCTATTGACTATCTCGCCACGGCAATGCCGATGCCAATGCCAATGCCGATGTCGATGTCGATGTGGATGGCGATGGCAATGGAAAATTTTGCTTTTGAAGGCAACATAAATTTTTCAAACGATTGACTCAGCAAAATGACCATGCATGTGTGACATCAGCAATGCTTGCAGGCTTGCCCCTCAGGTCCCACAATCATCGTCAGCATCATCATCATCATCATCATCATCATCATTATCATTATCAAGAGTAGTCAGCAGTAAGCAGCTTCTGCCAGTAAATATCCAAAGGTAAACACGTGCATTGCCTGCTTCCGTTATCATTCAGCTTGTTTGCCAGACACAGCCCGACTCAGTTAGCCCGGCCACGCCCACCTTGTCCGCCTTTTGCCTTTTGGCCATCGATTTGTGTGCTTATTGACGCTTTGAAGTCTGTTGAATTTGAGAAATTTTGTCACCCCAGCTGAGTGGCCAGCTGAACAGACAGCAATCGTAAGTTTCGTTGCTCTTCGCTTCTCTCTCAAGATAAAATTAACTTTAAAAGATTTCCGTAGCATGGCATTGCTTGACATTGCATTTGCGGTTCAATGGGCTGCCAGTCGGCGATCCATTGATATCAATGTCAAACTAGTCTTCTGCTGCATACGTTGCGTATGATTGATTTGTATATGACAGTGCTTTGACTTTGACTGAGACTTTTGACGCAAATGCATTGGTAATTAGCTAATGTTCTTGGCATCTACGTGTTAAGAATTGTTCAAATGGAATCTGCCAATGATTAAATGAGTCCCAATGTTTTGGTTCATTAAGATTTATCTGAATAAACTAGTTTCTAAGTAACTAAGTTTCATTAAGACTATTGGCCTACGAACAGTTTTCTGTTGCTTTTTATTGGAGTTCACAAAAAAAGAGATTCACAGAGCTTAAAGCTGCTAACAGCTGACCAGATTACGTTGAATGTCGCACGACATTTGCAAAAGGTTAAATAAATACATATATGAAAAAGCAACAATCAAAAACAGCAACAAGAACAACAAAAATAACGCCAGACTATCAAGTGCCAACGGCTTGCTCCTGGCAACTAATAAAACGTGCGCTAAATATTTATGAATTTTCATTTTACGACACCTTCGAAAGCAGCTGGAAAAACACAATGCTGAAAATTGTTGTTCAAACTGGACGTTGGTCACCGCAAGCAGCTCTTATATAATTTAAGCCAAGCGCACAACGACCAAAAAACAACAAAAAATTAACATAAAACGTAAAAAAAGCTCTGAGAAAAAAACAGAAAATATATGTGTTGGAAAAAAAATCACGTTTTGCAATTACACAAAAGAAATTCAGAGCCAACGAACAGCAGTTCAAGGAAAAGAAAGAAAGATGTAAAATGTGTATGAAAAAGATGCAAAAACAGTTAAGTTGACACTCAAATGAGTTTTTTGAGGCTGTGCACAACCAACAAACATCATAGCTAAAGTTTTGAGTGTGTTTGTAAACCATAAAAGAGTATCAGAGTGTTAAAATGCAGCAAGAAAGAGAAAAAAAGAGAGAAATAATAGCTTGACGATGAGTTAGACAATAGGGCAAAAAAGTGCTTGTTTATTTAGGCAAAATTCCAACATAAAAGAAAGTATGAAAGTTTGAAATAAAACGTAGAATATTCTTATAGACATCCTAAATAAAAAGAAACTTAGAGTTTTGTTTACCACACTTAAGTTATGGTTAACAGCATGGCAACACTTTTGCAACTGTTGTGACTGCATTTAAGTTTGTGTTGTGTGAAAAAACTATTGTTTAACACATATTTTAAAGTGGAGCAAAACAGTTTGTCTAAGAATTTAGTGGAAAAAGAGAAATTTCATGTTCTTAAGGTATCATCTTATAATTGGGCAATCGCAAACCATATCAAATTGCTTTAAGCTCGAATTCGACTTTAATCCAAGAAAAATGTATTCAAATTTCAAGCCTAATCTGAGCACAGCTTAACCAAAACTACGCATACAAAATCCCGCCTAGCGAGCTTATGTAACCCAAAACAAGTGAAAACAATGCAGTCGAGCACAACCGACTGCGAAATACTCTGAAATGTGGTAACGAGATTGTGAACTTCTCTGCCTGAGTTTTTGTGGCTTGAGCTGGACCTCTGATAGGTGCATTCCACGAAACCAATATTCTCTTTACTTTCGGTAGCAGAGCATAAAAACAAAATACAAACATATCCTTCCGTTCCCTAAGCAAAGTTTCAACTAAGCCGCACAAAACAAGTCACGTTTTTAACCACTTGCAAAAGCAAAATAAAAAATAACCAGTTGTACCAAAGACAACTTGCAACGAATGAGCAGCAGTTGTAGTGGAAAGGCGGTGGTGGTTGGGCAAGGAAGGGAGGTTAACGTATTTTCTACCATAATTGTATTGCATAATTTTAGCACGCTCCAATGTAAAGTGCATGCCATAAATACGCCTGGAAATATGCGGCAATATATTATTGCCGAGATCTGCCTACAAAAGTCGCATACAATTCGCACACACACTACTTTTCTCATTACAAATTGGATTTCGCAGTCACATTTCGCTTATTGTGTTAAAAAAAATAAAATAAAATCTATGCCTCTTCTCCTCACTCTCCATCTCGTTCGCTATATGGTCCATTTGTATGGCATACAAAAGTGCAGCTCTCTGTGTTGCAGTGTTGCACGTAGCGCAACAGCAGCCGGCGCATCTGTAGAGGCATTTTGCTTGCATCTTATTATTTTTATTATTATTATTATTATTATTGCCACAGAGCTGCAGATGCTGTTAAAGATACACAAACAAATAGATATATATGCACAAAAGGAGGCGTCTGCCGGCTGCCAAGTTATTGCGAAAATATAATTCACTGAGCTTTTCTTTTGCACCATTTTCACTCTTATTCTCACATTCTCTTTTTATGGCAGTCTGTTTGCTAAAAATTAGCTGTGTGGCAATGTGATTATACAATTTTTGTGGGAATTCGTTGCGCAAAAGAAGTTTATTGTCTGCAATTTTGCAGATTATATAATCGTGCTTGATAAGCTTGCAAAGTAGCGCATTTATTTGCCAGAGAAGAAAGGTTAGCATTGGTAATGCAAATTTGAAAAGCTAAAACATGAACAAACTGAACACTGAGCACGTTTGAATATGCCTTAATGCCTCATTTATTACGAAAGACAAATCAACAAATTTCAACAAAACTTTATCATGTTCATTATTCATTTTTACCTTTTGTAATTATTTTAGGGTTTCCTATTGAACAAATGCAATTATCAAAGCGTTTGCATATGGTTTGAAATTCATAAACAATTACAAAGTAAGAAATGCATGTTTCAATAATTTGCAAAGCTAGTAAAAAGAGGAAACTCTTGTCTATGCTCCGACTTTTCACTGGAGCATTGAAAACTTTTGTTTACGGTCAGAAAATTTTGCTCCCCAAAATGCAATTTTCACTCAATCGAAAAAGAGTAAAAGTACAAAGCAGTCGATGCTTTCAACTCCCCTGTAAACTCCAAAAACAACTTGATAAAATTTATTGGCTTAGATCTGTTGATATCCTGTAATTACAGTAGTTATCGATTTGAGGCTGCAAATTATTGCTAAAAGCTTGCGATTTTAAGAACAATTATTTATGTAAATCAGATCTATTTTAAAGATTTTTCGTATATAGATAGGCATTTAATATTAATTTTTATCTTCAACAAATTTATCTACACAAGTTTGTCAAACACTCTATCGCTTAGCATCACAATAGGAATCACAAAGTTTTAGTTTTTCATTAAACAATTTTATGCAAAAATATTTCAGATGCTTGGTATTTGCAGCAATTTGTGTGGTTGCTTAGAGAATTGAAAAGCAGAGTGCTCCAAGAGTCCAGTGGAACTTTAAGAAATTGTGTACACAATTTTGCAAAAATTTCTGTTTCAGACAAACTTATACGATTCCTTTGGGGATATGTTAAATCGAGCAGATTCAATTGATTGTATAAATAAATTGTTAAAACTATTAACACATAAGTTAAGTATTTCGAAATGGTAATGTGAGATAAAATTTCGTTTTTCATCTCACTGAACTTCGTTTGATCATTAATAATATTTTGTATGATTGCGTCTAAAATGAAAGGACTAAGTAAGCTTTTAATTATAATATGCATATTTTTGAATGATTATTAAAAATTGTTAATTGCTTGATATAAAATAATATAATAACTAATATTTAGCAGCTTGATGTCCAAACTGAGCAACTGTTAATGCGTAAAGCACACACCAAAACACACACACAGTGAGAGTGCGTATCTCATGGATACTCTGGTAGAACATAAAAATTAATTACCCAACCAGTTCTTATAATTTGAAGCGTCCGAGGCAGGCGGCAACTAATTGTGGACTTGTGCGAGTCGTTTCATTGATTTATGGCTCCTAATTTCTACTCACGACGCTCAAAGTATTAAATAATAAACTCTAAGCGTGACGTTCTGCCACGAAAAAGCATCCTGATCCCGCATCCCTGCCGGCTTCCCCTGCTAGATATCTTGTAGTTACCAGCTGCGTTGCAATGGCGTCAACGACGACATCGCTCGCGAATATGAGCTGAGCCGAGTAACACGCCTCCCCGTTGCTCCGCCTACTGACTTTACAAGTGTTTTGTTCTATTTTATGGGCTACTGGCGCGGCGTGTGGCCGCTCTCCCTCCTCGCACTCCAGCATGCCACCAAGCCCATCTTGTTGGCATGTAATGAAATAAAAGGCGTAATGTAATACAGCTGGAAAAGTTTTCACAGCGGTTATTTCCATGGCTGGTTGCCGGTTGCCAGTTGCCGGTTGCCAGTTGCTGGTAGTCTGGTTGGGAGCGAACTGCTTTAAGCCTCATAGCTGCCTCTCATATCTTGATACTCTTTGGTCGTCGTTCTAGACAACCATTAAATTTAATTAATATGCTCTATTTTCTGGCCTCATTTTGGAAGTGAAGCTAAAGCTAAAAAAAGCTTAACGCTTGTATAGTTTTTGTATTGAAATTAAGTGATTAAAAGTCAACAAACAATCAAGCTAATGTCGTAATAAAATCATTCACTACCAATTTCCATGGTCTGTTAAAACCAGCCAAATATCCATAGTGAGTACATATACAATCAGAAATTGTTAATGAACTTTGTGCTGGAGGACGCCAGGAGCAGGAACAGGAATGTTGCCAACCATAATCATGCGACTCTGCTAAAATACAAGAAATATATTGTTAAACTAATTTGTTTAATCCTAACTAATATGAAAATCTATCCTGGCATCAACTGAGACCTTCGTTGTAAGCGATGCTTAATGCATATGCAGTTAGTCTTATTGCCAACACTGGCTAGCTTATGTAGAAGTTAAACAAGTTCCCCACAAAATGTTATTGTTTCCTTTGCATCAAGTCTTGGACATTTCAAAACTAGTATTTTTTCTGAGTGTTGAGATTTAAGAGTTTATGTTTCTATGTCTGTAAGTTATATAATATAATTACCCTTCTGCAGTGCTTACATAAATAGTTAAACTAAGCTGTTGAAATCGCGACACGTTTTACATTTAAAAGTAAGGCCAAAGAGTTTTGTAGAATTTAGATGCAACTAATTCCCATGGCCTCAAACATAAACGTGGAGTGCTCTTGCAACAAAAGTAATGGCATTAAAGCAACAACAACAACAACTTTAACAACAATAACAACAGCAGAGGAAATGCCTGCAAGTTTTCATGCATACTGGCGGCGGGCGTGGGACATAAACAGAAAACCAACTAACAACAACAACAACAACAGCTAACAACAACAATATCAACACAAACAACAAAGCGATGGCACAAAACTTCAACTGACAAGACAACAAGGACAAGGCTAACAACAGACAGGGCACCATTCTGATGGTGGCTCGAAGAGGAGGGCGAAGAAGGAAGGGCAGTTGGTATGCCAAAGGAGAACTCTGTATAGGCAACTGGGACGAAACGGACAGGAACAGCAGCAATCGTTGGGGCAACTGCTGCCATGTTAGAGGCACGCAGCGAGACGGTTACAGCATGGCAAACAAGATGAGAACGACTTGCGAGCATTGGCAATGAGCAATGGTAGGGTAACAAGGGGCTGGGGCTAGGGGTACGGGTAGGTGAACCGGGTCTAGTCACACTGGTAAACTTCTGCAACTAATCCTGACTGATGTTGCGACAATATATAGAAAAGCACAACATATGCTACAGCCGTTTCGCAGCTATGCATTGCTGCCTCCTGCCAGCTCTCTCTCTCTCTCTTTCTTTCTCTCTTTCTCTATCTGTCGCTGTGTCTCATTTCTTTGTACATTCACTGCTGTTTGCCATTTGTGCCAAAGATTTATGCGTTGGCGCAAAAGTTGCATTTCAAATAGATTTCAACTAACGAAAAAACAATGAGAGAAAAAAACCAACAAATACATACTACTAAAGATCAAATGTAACCAAATATATACGATAATATTTATTATATTTAAAACCATATTAAATTTTCTTTAAGCTAATGAAACCATTTATAAAGCAAGCAAATATTCGCTTAAGGTGTGAAATGGTTAAAGGTTGTGCTTAACTCGTAGTAAGTTATATGGCCACCCGCTGGGGACATTGTACCCTGCATGTTGCGTAATTTTGCGACTGCTTTTGTGTGAATGGGTGAGTGTTTGTGTGCGTGTATATGGCGGAGCACTTGTGTTGCCGAAAGGCAGCACCGCAAAATTCAATCAATATAATTGCAACACTTTAGCTAAGAACTTTACCAAAAGCTAGCAGCAACCCTGACACACACATACACATTCACGCACACACAGTGAAGTTACTATGACAAAGTACGTAAACAATGTAAAGCGATTCAATTTTATACGTGAAACTCAAAAAAGTTGCCCCATACGGCTTTGATATATGTATGTAGGTAGAATGAAAAGCGTCAACTGATGACGAGCTGCAGGCCAACGCATAAGCGAGAGCGAAAGAGTGAGAAAGAGACTATGCTAGTGTGCGAGCAACAGAGATGGCAGCAGTATTTATGCTTAGAAGTTTATGCACTTAATTAAACCTCTAAAAACTTTCGTGCGTGGGATTTGAATGAGGCTGGCAACAACAACACGTTGAAAACGTTGCACTCGGATGCAACCGACTTTTGTTTACTCTTATAAAAACTGCCACCAAACTTGGTAACTCTAGCTTAAAAACTGTCAAGGACATAGGCGATTCCGATTCCACAAGGTGTTGTTTGGGGGAAGCCTGCAGCTAATAACTTTTCAAGTTTGGCAACTCTAGCTGTAAGGATGTGGGAAATATGTTAGTTTATCGATCTGAACTCATCAATTTTATCGATTTTCCAGCAACTTTGTAGACGTAGCAGCCCAATCTTGACAAAATAGACGGACAGACACCATGACAGACCTTTCGTTTCAGAGTATAAGAACAACAACAAAATTAAAGATCCATAGTGTAAAAGGAGTTTGAGGAGGCTATCTTTGAGGTGCAAAACACATGGTTTGTCATTCGCAGCCTGTGTGGGCGCTAAAGTAACCTTTGGGTAGAGAAATTTTAGTAAAGTTTTGCAGCCACAGCTGTGACTTGGAAATACATTCAATCATTTTCAAAATTCATGCAAAATATATGCACAGTTTTGAGGTTTTCTTAAACGCCAAATGAGTAAAGTGCATGGGGTGTTCTAAAATAATCAGGTTGTTAGGTTTTCAGTATAATTACTTAAAATATATAATATTCAAAATACATTTCTGCATAATAATTCTTTGTCATTCTTATTCATATTCATATTTATACTTCTTCTATCACAAAATAACGTAATTTTCTTTGATAGACATAACTAAATTTATTCGTTTGATTGGCTCAATTTATGCACTCACTAACCGAAACATTATTGTGAATTTTCGAATAAATACAACTAATTTGTTTAACGAGCGAAATCACGTTTAACGCCTAATTAAAAAACTTAATTAGTTGAACGTTTGTGGCCGTCAGCGTTTAACAAATAAAAATGCACATTAAACATTTAGACCAAAATGTTGCAAATTAAAATGCTGATTTAAAAAGCGCAACTCAAGCGAAAGAAAAATAATGATAGCAAAAATCTACAATACATAAATTAAAGCAGTTAATTAATATTCTCTAAGCATATAATATAAAGTCTTTTTATGCGCTAATATTTCTTATTGTTCGATTTTAATATGATTGACAGATAAAATGACAGTTGCAGATACAAAAATTCCAATTAGCTTATAAAGATTTTAAAATAACACCTGGCAACTAATTTGCCACTTTTTAAAAGAAAAAAAGCATTTTGCTAGACAAAAAAATGATTCGGTTATTCAAATTTCACATTTCATCTGTCGCTTGCAATTAAGAATTGAATCCTGCTCAACCTCGGCATAATTCTGATATTGTGTACATATGCCATATATGAGAGTGTTGGGCTGTCAACGCTGCTGACATGATGCGACTTTTGTCCCAAAAAATCAACAAACAATTTCATAATTTGGCCAACAGCTGAATACGCACACAAAAACATGAACAATGTTTTTATTTTATTGCGTGGGTGTTGCAATGAAAATTTGTTTGGTGATTTTCTAATTAAAATTTTTGGCAATAAATTGTGTCATGTAACTGACAGCTTTCAGCTTTCTCGCACATAATACAAAAACAGAAACGTACACAAAAAAAAAGAGGGAAAAAGGGGAAAAATGAGAAATGAAAAACAGTAATAATAATAATATTTACAGCACGCTCGAAAGGCGGCAACATAATTTGCAAACTTTTCAGGTGTGCACACAATAGAAAAGCAAAGGGTTGGAAAGAGAGGAGAGGAAACGCCGGATAGGCAGGAAAGCAACGTTAACAATATGCTAGCTTTCAATTGGGACGGTGTTGTAAATGCGTTAAACAAATAAATTAACGCTATTCGCGCAAAATCTCCGACATATTTGGTTAATTTCTAAATAGGCTTTGCCCAACGCTTTTCCCAATATGCAAATTACAACAGTGGCCAACAGTAATAGCAAAAATGCGCAAAAGTCTGCAACGATTTTGTTTAATAAACTGCTTAAATATTTACACAAACACCAATTAGTGCATCATGCGCTCCAGCAAAACGCAATGAAGAACGAATTACAAATGCTCTACAAAAACAATAATTGTGGTATGAAATCGAACTAACTATAACACTTTTTCGAAGAGTGTATATACTAACCTAATGAAAAAAACATATAACATTGTAAACTTGCTTAAGAACTAAGAACTTGGCAACAGAACTTATATGCCCCATTGGGGGAAGTTCCATGTTTTATGGTGTTGTCGATTGTAGCTGGAAGCTAGTTCCGTTTGATATTTGCATAGGTCTCGCGTATTTTGTGATTCACGGCTTTGCAAATAGATTTTCAATATGCTATATTTACGTACAAATGTGTGTGTGTGGATGGAGCAGTTCATTGTATACCTCAATAATTACATTGTATTTATTTGTGCTGTTTTCGATAGTCGTCGCCGGTGCCAACAGGCTGCAGGGCATGTGTGGCAAGTGGCAAGTGTTCGACTCCAAACCGTTTGCAGCATAATTATTGCAATTTATTTTGTTGCCAAAATCTGTGCAAACTATTTACACTCACTTGCCGGTGTGATTGTGTGCTTGTGTGGGTGTGTGTGTGTTTTGTATGTGTATATTTGATTTGCTGCAAATTGCATGGAGAGTTTACTTGTCGGTCGCACTTCATTATATAGTCGTGTAACCATTGATGTACTACTATAGTAAACACTTACCTAACTCACCTCCTTCTCAGCTCCGCACCGCACCGCCCCGCCCGCCAGTGCCAATCAATCAAAATGCTTTATACACAATAAACAATGCAAAATTCAATATGCATGAAAATGCATTTGTTGAGTTTGCGATTTGATTAGACTTGCACAGGTAATATTAACTATGGAACTTCACATAAACATGCGAAAGAGTCCATTACAATAAATCAATATTTCCGTTAGCATAGATTACTTAATATATTCCTAACGTTTCTTTAACTTAAGGCTTTAACTTTCTTCGCATAAATACTTATTCGCTTCTCCAGGC
The DNA here is from genome assembly GCA_030179655.1 of Scaptomyza flava. Classification (NCBI taxonomy): domain Eukaryota; kingdom Metazoa; phylum Arthropoda; class Insecta; order Diptera; family Drosophilidae; genus Scaptomyza; species Scaptomyza flava. Next base: position 11,718,437 of record JARNME010000029.1, read on the forward strand.
ACTTTAATTAAACAGCCTAATTCACTTGGCCACATCCTTTAAATAGCCCAAAAACATAAAAAAAAACTTTACAGTGTCAGATACTCAGGTGTTTAGTTGTTAGAAAAAAGCGGACTAACAAATTTACGCACCTTAACTTTGAAAGCCAAAGTTTTTTGGCTCAAGCTTAGCCAAAAGGCTCCGAAAGTTGTAGGCATCTTTTAAAGTTTTGTGCTTTTGGCCAAGGAGATAAGACGTCGTAAAAGTTTGGAATTCATTTCGAAATTAATTAAATGTATGTGCATATCTGGAATGCTGTCTCACAAGTCACGAAACTAAACTGCCGCTATTTCGATTGGGCCAAAAAGGTCAGACCGGGACGGACCACGGGACGCGCCACCAACAGCGGCAATAATAATTGGTCAAAGCGGCTTTTCGCTGCACACGACAAACGTAAACCGATATCCAGGTGCACTAGCAGCAGCAGAGTATCTTAAGCTTACGGTAAGTACAGACTTACCCAATCTCTTTCCACCCAGCGTAAAAATATTCCTTGTTTTTGCTACTTCATCCACTTTGTCTTTGTTCGGCTGCGGCTAGCCGAAAAAAAAAGAAAATAAAAAATAATAATAAGTAAAGAAAGAAACTTATCGAAAGTTATTGCCAGACAGGACTTAAAGAGTCCGCTAATGCCAGCTAGTTTCTTAGCTTTGGTTGCCCTCTAACATAAGCCCACCCAATACTCTTTCTCTCTGGTCATTTTCCATTTGTGCGGTGGCTCAGGTGTATTACATTAATCGGCTTATATGTTGTGTGTGTGGGTGTGTGTGTGTGAAACTGAATGTCTGCGTTTTATTGTTAACTATGTTTGTGGCCAGTTGAAACATTGACACAACATAATCAAACTTGAACAGTACTTATAAACAACTTAATACTCATTAAATGTTTCAACAACAATGCAGCATTTTTTTTAGCTGCTGTCAAACTAACGTTATTATGATCCGATTAAAATCTCACATTCATAAAAAAACGCTGTATTTATTGAACATATATTTTTCTGTTTATATATATAATGACAATGTACCAATATGATTTTCGAATATCAGAAGAAATACCTAATTTAATTTGGGGATCTTTCATTATCTTACGTTAAGGTTGTTTTCAACTCATTTCCTAACAACGTTTTTGGCTTGATTGAACCCCAATTGACTAGCACGTAATATGAGCAACAAAAGCAACAAGTACAACATAATGAACTTACTGTACAACGTTAACCAGGCTACTTCATGGATAGTTTGATTTTCATTACCCAAAACGACGATTTCACATCGATGGGCTGCAACAACAGCAAACACGGACAGGACAGGACAGCACATCACAGGACAATCTAGATAGGTTGATTTCTGTGCTACTTTTTTTTTCGTTGCCAAATATGTAAGGGGGAGTTAAAGTGGGAGAGTATCTAGGGAATAGCTGCAGAAAATACAAACTTTACAAAGCACAAGTGCATCAGGAGTTGAGACTCGACTCGACTCGACTTGACTTGATTCGACTCGTCATCATGAACATCATTGTAGTCACATCATCATTATTATCAGAGAAGTATCTATGGGGGCTGTTGGCGAGTTGTCGAGCTGTTCAATGCACTGGCACGAAGAAAGCCAGCGAAGCAAATTGTTTTTAATTAAAAGTAAACAATATCAATTCATTCGACAGTTATCCAGTTATGCTGCTGACATGGCTACAGCTACAGCTGCCGTTGCTGCTGCTTTTGCTACGTTTCTTGTTTCTAAGCTCGCACTGGTTGCATTGTTTGCCAGGGATTAAGACAAAAAAAAAAGGAAGGGAACGGTTGGGCGGTTGGGTTGCCAGTGCTCAACTTTGACATGACCTGTCTGTCCATTTATATATTTCAGCGCAGAGGCAAACATTTCTTGGCCATTTTAATTTTGACCATTATTAATTGTCTTAGCTGCAGTTGGCGCCCGCGTTTGCAGCTAACTGGATTATATTCCCACTCCATCTCTTTGCCTAACCATAAAACTTTCGGTTCGTCAAACTTGGCAACTTATTTATTCTTATTTTAATCAAGTTGTTTTTATTTAGCGCAATTTTTTTTTTTATATTAATTTTGTGTTGCTTAACTTTGTTGCACTTTTAATTGGTCCAAAAGTAACTGAAGTTTATTTTGTATGATTTTGTTGATTTTTGTCTGATTTAGTCAGAGATTTGATGATGCACACAAAACTTGCGTTCTTATCCCCAGACAGGCTGTCTATTAACTAAACGCAGCTGAGAAAATATTTTAAAAAATTGTAATAGACTATTTGCATATGAAACTTTCTGTTCTGACCAATGCTTAATACATATAATTATTAATTCTTCTTAATTCTTAATACTTAATAAAAGTCGATTCCACCACCAGGTTATCAGATGAGTATTTGAATCTAGACAATATTTCACATTTTTCCCTTCCAACAAGGGGAGTTACATCACTTATAAAAAAATGAACTACACTACTCATAAAATTCCACATACGCACCGTATGCAAAAGAAGACAAGTACAAGCTGTTTGAAATGGTTTGGGTGGTAGATCGAGGGTGAAGTGAAGTGGAGTTTTTTTTGGCATATTCCCGTCATCATCATTATGAATTTCGGGTACTACTCTGCTCTGCTCTGCTCTCTGTGGACTGGCTTCTCTGTTTGGTAAAAAGGAAATACATACGTGAGCATTCATTTCATTTCCGTTTTGTGTCACAATGTCGACCCAAAACGGAAGACAGCCAGGGGTGGTGGGGTAGAGGGAGGCGTTGCCATGACTATGACTCGACTTTAACTACCCGGGACCGTTACAGTTACACTGTCTGTGTGTGCGTCTGCGTATGTGTGAGTGTGTGTCCAACTATTTATTTTTATGACATAATGTAGCTTCTGTTGCGATTGCCATCCCCCCCCTCCCCCGCGCCCTCTTGGCGTGCCCTCGCCTGTTGTGCATGAGAATTTCTGTGAATATTGCCATCTAAATATGTGAAAATTGCTCATTTGAAATGGGGAATGCCTAGGCAAATTGCCTGTCAGAAATTTTGTAGGCAATTTGTTTTTGTTGCGTTTTTTTCTTTGTTGCTTGATTCTTATCGAAAGTGCTTGAAGCATTTGTTACAATAAACACTAGTTTTAAATTTAGTAAGGCTTCCCAATAGAATTATATAATAGCTATGCGTTGAATGAAAATAACATTAAGTATTCAAATGGGGTTAAGTTTGCGTTAAAAAGAAATTTTATCTGTTTTACAGGATGAACATTATGCTTTGCAACTTAAAGACATAAACTCTTAGGATATTTCAATATAGCGAAGATAAATAACATCTTAAAAACACTCATTTCATTGCAATTATACGGTTCTTTTCTGTAAGTGTAATCCGTTTATTGGGCGACTATTTTTTTTGTTATAAGAGCATGCACACTTCGCATTGGAGCGTTAATAGTTTTGTTTTAGTTTTTGTGTTGCTCTCTCGAGCTGTTTTGTATGCAGCGTCTGCTATCAGTTGTTGGCTTTCAATAGACGAGTGCACTTTTGTGCCTCAACAAGCCCAGAAGTAACACTCAAGGTCCTTGCCCCCATCCTTCTGGCAGGTTTTATCAACAAGAGAGCAACGAATGTTAAAAAAAATATTTATATTCAAATGGGGACAAGCCATAGAACTGAATTTGAAACATGAAATTGTGCACCAGTTTGATTTGGTCAGCTTTGAGGGGAAGGCTCTGGAATGGGACGTTGGACTTGTCTTGACTGCATCATAGAACAACTTGTCGCTAGAGATGACATTATGACAAAGGGGGGGAATGTGGGGTTTCGTTGCGACCGCCTAACTAACTTCCTGAACATGGCCTGATGACTTGTATGTGATGCTGCTGATGCTGCTGTTGGAGCTCTTCAATCTTTTGTCTTTGCTGCCCGTACACGTTGTCATTGGCATACTCCGCCAAATGGCAACATCAGCGTACAACATGACAGTGAAGATAGAGATGTGTGAGAGAGAGAGAGAGAGGAAGAGGGACAGTGAAAGGCCACGTTAAGGCGCAGTAGATACACATAAAGTCGTAGCTTGAGCTTACCTCCATGTGTTTGTGCCTCTGAATCGATCCGGCAACGTGCCACTTGTTAACGCACAATGGAGTATATTACAAAACTGATGGATGTTCCAAGTAAGGATGTTGAGGAGCATGTTTGAAGCTCTATAGTTTGGCATTTCATTGAGCACTGCGTTAATATTGCTGTTTAGTCTTTGGAAGCCTTGCGGCCAATTGCAATTGAGTTAATCTTTCCCATCCTCTATTTTATGCTAAACTCTTTTTCATATCCTTCTATAACAAAATACCCATATCGGCACTATAATTCCCTTTGTTCTTTGTGTCATTTCCCCTTCCCTTTCGAATGACCTTCCATTTTTTTCTAGGCGTCAGTTTACAACACTTTTCGCTCGCACTTTTTGGAAAAAGGTTTTGTAAAATATTGACAGAGCTATTATGCAGCGTGTACAAATTAATAGCAATGCCTGGGTAAACACTCACACACACTTGCACTTCATAAACACGCACACGAATACACTCACATTCACACACACACACTTTTATACTAACTCGCACACATTAGGCAAATGCCTTTCAGTTCTTGCAGAATCTCTTGAATAGTGTTTGCATGTTTGTACGTGTCTTTGTTGGCAAATTAGCACACACACACATAGACACACATGCCAAAGTCCTTTACAAACATATATACACAGGGTAAGCAAACAAATAGCATTGCCTGCCTTTGCGGGCGGCGTATTTATTTACGCCTTTGAGTGGTTTACGCTTTAGAATCATGCTCCTGCATTTGCACAACCTTTGCTTAAGGTATGTTTTTCTTTTGTTTTTTATCTATGAATATAAATACTTTGATATTTTCATAGGGTGGAGGTTAAATTAATGTAGAGAGGGAACATTTCATTAAGGCAAATACAATTCTTGGTTAGTTTAAGGTAAATCAGTTAACGTTAGGTTCTTGTGAGTATCTTTATTGTATGGACTTAAGATTGTATACGACTCGCCTACTTATAGGTTAAATATCAAAAGAAAAGTATAAAGGCAGTCGCAAACTGCAACATTAATACTTTGTCACTCAAAAGTTGTGATAAGTTCTTGTCGCCATATGTTTTTGCTTTATTCACTGAGCTCAACTTCAAAGCAGCTGCCTATTTGGCAACACTTCAAACTAGCATTTCTTTCTTATTCACTTTATGTCTCACTTGAAATGGAAAAGCAAACAAAAACTTTATTTTATAAAATGCAAATTGTTTTGCAATTTGATTTCATTATGCAATGGCGGTGAAGTATTATCAGCTGCTCGACTTTCAGCTTCTTCTCTTTATTAATATTTTGTTTTAGTTTGTTGTTGTTGTTATAGCTGCTGCTGCTGCTGCTGTTGTGCATTGACAAGCCAACAAAACTCAACACCAACTGCAGCCACAACAACAACAGCAACAGCAAACACAAAAAACTTTCGCCAAGGTGTTGTAATATTTTTGTACTTTGCTGTTGCTATTGCTGTTTGCTGTAGTAACAGGTGCTTCTGAAAAGCCAAAACACAAGCAACTCTGTCGGCACAGTCGCTGCTAAAAGTTTATTGTTCATGCTCGTGTAACGTTGTTGTTGGTGCTTTTGATTTTTATTTTACAATAAATTCGCTTCGCATTGCACAACATTTTTGGAAAACAAAAGCGAAATATGCATAATTTGCAAAGAAAAATTTTCGTGTCAGTTATTGATTTTCCTAGAAAAACCATATATTAAAATCTATTTGCGCCAAAAATTATTGAAGATATGTTTTTAATTGTCAGCAGAGTATAGAAATCAACTTTTCCATAACAAAATTTCAGTTTTAAATAAACTTAGTCAACTGACCCACTTTACTGTTACTCGGCTCATTAGCCGGCGACCAACATCAAATAAACTTGCAATACAAAAAAAGGACTAAGAAAATATTTTATTTTTTTAAATATATACGGCGCTAATTAATTAGTGCCTGCTACGTCGTCTGGACGCCTTTCACTTTGTGGTAACTTAATTAGTTTGCAGCCGGAAAAAAATACCAGCGCACCAACAACAAATCGACCCACTGACCCACCAACCCACTAACAAATCCACCCATCGGGCGAGTCTCTTAAACCCATTTGCTTGGCTTTTTTTTTCAACATGCTTAATTAGCTGACGCCTGTCAGGTGCCAGATTATATTTAAGGCTATGTTATCCATGCCGGAGTACAAAAAAGGAAGAGCTGCAAACAAAAACAGATATTGAAGAAAAGTGAAGTAAAATGCTGCAACCACGCTTAAAGCAGCTATAAACCTGCTGCTAATTAGAGTGTGTGTGGTTTTAAGGTAATATGCAACGCATATGATTCTGATAGCTTAACAGTTTGATATGCCGCAAATAGTCATAAAATGATGATAAAAGCAGTTGGATTTGATGTTATTGATAGCAGAAGAAGTTATCTTAGTTAAACGCTACACCGAAAATTTCCAACAACTATCTACTTATTTTATTATTAAACATATGCTTGAGCCACAGATAAAGTTTAAGGCATTATCTAACTGCCAGCCATATTTTGAAAGAACATTATAGAGAATTCGAGCACATTGCTTGGCTTATAACGCAAAACATTCAAGACGTAATCCTGCATGAAATCAGCCAGTCTGGAATTGGACTCGAGAAACTTTGTCGTGTTCTCATAGTTCAAGGCCTTTAGCTCGCGAAACTGACGACTGAGATCATGATTCTGTCGCCACATCAGCTCCATTTTGGGCACGATCAGCTCCTGCTTTTTGGGCGGGGCACAGACGGCATGCAGCAGATAGTTGTAGCCACGCCAGAAATGCAACACAATGCGTCCTTCTGGTGTCATGAACGTTTCGGCCACATCCTGCAGCTCATCGTTGAAGCACTGCTGTGTGATGATGTGAATGGTGTTCTTGTAGGTACGATAAAAGATGCGCACCAACTTCCGCTCCTTGTGCACGAGAAGATTACAGCGCAAAACTCGACCATACAAATTCATTGTGTAGTACTCGAAACTGCCAACGAAATTGTTACAAATCAAATGTCGCATCAAGAGCTGAATGCCACCGTCTAGAACAAAGGTATGATCACGATCCTTGATATCAATGGTGGCCTTGAACTTTTGTGTCTCCTCATTAATTTTCGTTTCCCGCAGAGCAGTTAGATAACGATCCGCATGGTTTCGCACCTCGAGCGTCTTTTCCACCGCCGCATGATCGATGCGATCGAATTCGACACGTTTCTCACAGATCAACTGAAAGTGATCGTCATATTTGCCTTTAAGCTGGTGTCCGCACTCGGTGATGCCTTTGCCCTTCTTCATCTTGCTGCTGCTGTACACCACATAGCCATCATAGGCCTCCTCGACGTTCAGACAGAATTTGCCAATCTGTTGCAGCTCCCGCTCAAAGAATACCTTAAGGTTCTCGCTTAATTTGCAGTTGGTGTTGCGCAACTTCGAGACGAACAGCTGCTCCTTGAACATGATACACTCTTTGACGGGCAGAAAGCACTTGGGATCAATGGACCAATCGCATTTCCTATACTGCTCCGAAGACGGTTCAATGGGTCGTATCAATGCCGATATAATACTCGACACACTAATCTCATCCTGTGCACTCAACTTGTCCGGGCTGGCAGCTACATTGTTTTGTTTTTCATTTTCAGGGTCTTGCAACTCTTGCAAATCGCAATGTACAAACAAAGGGGGATCCAATTTTATTGGGATTGCATCCGAAAAGACCTCTTTGGTAAACAACAAACAAATTTTATTGCAATGTATATCAAATATATTATTCAAAACTTACCCATTACAAGTTATATTACTAATTATTTTAAATATGGAACTATTAATAACCGAAAATTTATTGTTTAAAAAGTTGGGAAATAAAATTTATTTTCAAATATATCCAAATAACTAGCCCAAACAAATCTGACAAAAGTCACAATAAATACTAGATAAAAAAATGAATGAATGAGATTAATCTTTTCTCTACTTTTCAACAATCATTCCAATGCTTCATAGCCTTTAACTAAGGTTGATCAGCATTATAATGAAATTGGAGTGAGAAATAGACAAATAGGTCATGATATAAGTATACAAAGTTGATGCGAGTTTAACTTATATAGTCATAATTTGGTAGTTTCTTTAGAATTCTCGGTTCTATTCTGTGTCTGGGCAGTTTTGTTATCTAAACATAGAATTTGTAGATTTCCTCTAGAACTTGCAGACAATTAGGTGTAGCATCATTGGAAATGCTTACAATATTTCACTGTTGTTGCTCAGCGATTCTAAAGAGGTTTCCACATGAGGCAACAGTAGCTAAAAAAAGAGTCAACTAACAACAAAGAAAATATAAATGGAAATCCTGCAAAGAGCGACAACTAATTGCAAGGCCAACAGCTCTTCAGACAACTTAAAGCTGCAAACAAGTCAGGTCGGAGATGCAGTTTGTGTTTTTTGTGCTTGGATGCACAACAAATGAAAGGGTCAGTGCATAAGGATGCGAGTGGCAATGGCAGGACATGCTCATTGTTATTGAAGCGCAGGCAGAACAGGCAGGACAAGTGGAGACACAGAGACTCATTAAAACGCATAAAACGTATGAGCAGAAAATCAACAGTTGAGCAAACCAAAAAACAAAAAAGGATGGAAAACGTAGGACGCACAGAGCCTTAAGTCAAGGAGTTAAAATGTAAATAAATACAACAAAAAAAGAAGAAAGAAAAAAAGAAAGACCTTGTTGCGGCCTTGGTCCCAACAATATTAAATTTGTTATTAAGCCCTGTAATTATTTGCTCAGGCGGAATTGTTGGCATTTTCTTCGCTATTAACTGCCGCTTCTTTTCGCGCTGGTCAAGGGGCAAGGAGGAGTTGGTCTGCAACGGAAAAAAAATAAAGATGAAAACATAAATAAATTATTCTGATGGGGACAAAGACAATGCGCTCGCTGTTTGCTCAGCTTATTTCACAGTCAAGTTAACTTTAAAAGATACGCGCCGAGCCTCCAGGCACACAAAGAAAATTTCACAATTCTTTACCTATTTGTATTATATCCCATTTATTTTTTTCTCTGTTTTCGATTTCGTTTTCGTTTTTCGTTTTCCGTTTCCTTTTCATTTTCATTAATTTCTTATGCATTTGCTGTACGCGTAAATTAAGTACAATTGTTTTCTGTGTCGTCCGTCCACTTACATTTAATCTTTATCTTTAGCATTCATTCACGTTATTATTCACACTCACATTCGCCCTTATTCAGTGCGCCTCGTGCCTCGTTCATATCCTTGGCATTTGTTTGCCTGCTCTCCTGCTTATTGTTCGCACATTTTTCAACGCCCCCACAGTTCCATTGAGTGCTAAAATAAATCAAAATGCGGAGCCACAGAGCAAAAAAACAACAACGAGCAAAAACAAATCTTAAATGAAAATTGTAACCAACCGTCGCCGCATGCAGATCCTGCCAGATCCTGCGGGGCATGCGGCATAATCTGCTTGGCCACAAAAACACACACACACATAGAAATGTATTGGTGTATGGGCCTTGTTGTTGCGGGCTGCCAAGCTTAAGGGTCAGTAATAAATGTCATGATATGAAATTTATTTACGCGCCACGAAAACCAATGAAAACCCAAGCAAAGCAAAGGAATGCACCAACAACAGATACTACAATAAGAAAACCGAAACCATATAAATGCCACAACACAAAAACACAGCCAAAGACAATTAAAAGCGAATAGGCAGCAAAAGCGAAGACAGTGAGAAGGGCGCAAAAAAATTCAAGTCCAAATGCGTGAGCAAATAAATCTAAGCGAAAAATTGATTAACATTGATTGTGGAACAATCTTAAGTTAAAGAATGCTTAAATGGGAATTCTTGTTTTAATAAGAAGTACAAATTTATACATTTGACTTTTATAAGTTGAACGTGTTGGAATAGAAGATGCGGAGACTAGAAAAATTGAGTGCAAAACTTGAACTCTCAAAGTCACAAGTGAAAACTTCGTTAAAGAGAAATTTGATTGCAATTTGATCCAATTTCAATTATTTCATCATAAAACTTTAATGAAAAACGCATTGAATTAAACAATTTTCTTATATGTAAGCAAACCCTTCGCTCTTCACATGATTATTCAATCATTCGCATAAATTTATCGTTAGTTTGTTGCCATTTTGGGGGCATGGCTCGTTCGTTTATTTATCGCTTTTGATAGACAAATGTCGTTGTACTATTTTTCATAGCAATTAATTTATGGGTCTTAACGCATGAATGCGAACATGAATAACATGAATAAATGTCACAATTGTTCAACGTATTCATCCATCAACATGCAATTTATTTAATAAAACTACTATTATTGTTGCTGTGTCTCTGCTTCTCTTGTCATAATTTGGCTTCCATTGATTTGCCATGCAAAATTATGCAATAATAGGCAGCAAAGTTGCACAAGGAGACTGAGGACAATGGGTGTGATAAGCGCGTTTTTCTTTTAATTGCTTTTTGCATGATTTACACGCTGTTCATGCTCAGGCCGCGTTTCTCACACTTGTCCTGCTAACAAATTGCAAACACTAAATCCACACAACAAAAGACAATGCAAGTGACGTGCTAATTTGGCATTTAAGACGGGAGATGAGATGCAGGTGACGCGCGTTACAGGGAGGAGAAGAGCAACAAACGACGCTGAGAGACGCCACTTAAACTTGACATGAGCTCATAAACAAACACAGGTTGCATGTTCTTTCACACAAAACACACCAACGCACACACACACACACGCATACCTCATAAAAATACGAGCTGACAACACTTTTGTATGAGTTGTACATATATGTGAAAGCCGGTGGCAACAACAAACACCCCCGAACACCTCGCTCTACAACAAGTGGGTTCTCGTTTCATGCCTGCAGCACGCAATCCTGTCAAGCTTTCAGTCAACACTAGCAGACATAAACACACACACACTGCCTGCCTTTTGCCAGCTGTTTTCTGTTGTGGGGGATGTGTTAATTACAGAAAAATTGCGAGAATTTGTATTATTTACTTTGTTATCAAGATTTTATCTTAGAAGCTTACTTCCATTGTTCTTGTTTTTGCTGCTTGTTTGTGCATTGTATTGTTAAGTGTGTGCGTGTTTGGGTGAGTGTAGAGTAGGCTTCTTGCTGTTTTAAGTGTTGCCTTTGTGCTGCTTCACTTCAAGGTTGGCAATTTTATTTTATTTTTTTTTTGCTGCCAGGCATTTAGGGAATTTGTCTAAAGATGTCTTAAATCTGCACACAATTCTTAGATTTTCAAACGCTTGCCAACAAAATTTTAAGATTTATTTTTAATAAAAATTCTCAAAAACAAAACACCAAGCAAGCACCAACTTTTTGTTTACGATACTATTAAGATAAACTAGTTCATACGATGAATGAACTAGAGATCGATAAATATGAGTAATCGATGAATAAGTGGGTGCAATGAGGCGGGCGGTCGATAAGCACAGATCGTTGTGTGAAAATAAGAAGACAAAGTAAAGCTGCAATTATTAGTATAAGCAATAAAAATTGTTGTTGACTGTGAGAATTAAAAGTTTTGAAATGCAATTAAAAATCACAAACAAACATAGATATATGTATGTGTGTATGTAGATTTGTTTTGTTAATAACCCTAGGAACGCAAACGTTGCCTTGTTTATTTCATAACCCAAGCAACCTGAGAGCCATTATTTACAACCCTTAAACAAAATCGAATGAAATTTTCAGTATTGTTGCAAGTTTCGTTTGTTACAATTGACAAACAACGAAAAAAGTCGTAGAAATTGTATACAAATATTATTTTTACCTTGTGCATAAGATAAGCTTGAACAAAAATAAAAATGGCGTGTTGCAAGGAGAAGGATCTCTATGCGGATGTCGGTGACTGTACCAATGAACCTATTGAACTGCATCCGAAGTCTGCATGTCCAGCTCCGTTGATCTGTCCGCCTCCACCGGAAATGGGACCGATAAGGCGACGCAAATGGACGCCAGAACAAGTAGGCATACCGCCACCCACCGAGGATGAGCAGCGTGAGATACAGGAGTACTTAAAGAAGGTAGCTGTAGAGCCGGCACAGGAGCATCATCAGGTGGCAACAGATCTCCAAGGAGTCGTTGATGATCAGCAGCAACAGCTGCAGGACATTCGACTGGAACAGGCACAAAAGCCAATCAAAACAGAGGAAATGCAATTCGCTGTGAGTAACTGAATAGAAAATCATCTGGATTTATGTACATATTACTTTTCTCACACAGCGTGGCATTAATCCCGATGCAGACAACTTGCACAATCCACCTTGTTATCTGCCACAGCCTGGTGACGATTTGCCACATAATGATTCCATGACGCCCATGGGTCCCATTGGACCTTGGGCCACAGGCAAAGTGGACTGGAGTCCCATGGCAGGTTTAACGGGCACTCGTCCCGTTGTCGATAGATACTCGATAACTCGTTATAGCTCAAACGAATGGCGCGCCAGGAATCAACAAACGGTGCAACACGTCAACTCAGTGCTAGATAAAGCAGATAAGTAAGTCTTATTGTAATTATTCTAATGCAGGGTGGAATATTATTCTTTACTTTCCCTGCAGGAATCGCTTTAGTTCAACCACCGAATATCAACGTCTCACGGCAATGGTCAACAAGACGCAAAATGAGACAACAGACAAGTTGAGACAGCGTTCGCAAGTGATCTGCAAATGGAAGAGCACGCTGGAGAATGCGATCCGAGCAATGACGGATGAGATCTTTATGGTGGACGAGGAACGCAATAGACTGCGTAGAACTCTCGTAGTGCTCGGTGTGCCCGAGTCAATAGTGAGAGAGTGCATTGAGAAGCGCTGTGGGCGGCCGGATACGGAGCTGGTGCGGGATCATACAGAGGAGGAGCTGGTGAATGAACTGGCGCTCATAGCAGAGATTAGGAGGGTGCTTAAAAAGACAATGGATGACTTTAATGCCCAACAGTTGGAGAATCGAGCAGCCAAACAGCGACTAGAGTTCGATTGGAGTGATAAGCAAGAGGCATATAAAATAGATACAACAAATCTGGGCTTGAATAACACATCGAGAACTATAATGTTCCATGTGGGTGCAATGTCTCAACCACCCGAGCAGTCTTCGGAAAAGTACTGGGAATACTTTAGTCTGGAAACCCTAGACGAGTGCGAGAAGTGTCGCCAGAGATCAGCAGCACTACGCAGCACACTCAATGCCATACTGCTCAATGGAGCCAGAGATATACGCACCCAGGCGGATATTGTGGAGAAATCCTTCACCTCACGCATCAATTGCACGCAGGAGGCAGTCAAGCGCTTCGAAAACGATCTACATCGCGTCCTTCAGGAATTGGCCGATGTGGAGACGCGCATCGAGCAGCTCCACGGACGCATTCGTAGCTTCGATGCGGCCATGAAGGTTGCCCAGACACGCATGTACAATCGCAGCTTCCGGCCCAATGTGGAGAGCTGTCGCGATGTTGCCCAGCAGCATCTCATTGACGAGGTGCACACCATCCAGAGCAGTGTGACCGCTATGTTGCACGAACTCAAGTCAGCCGAGGAAACCAAGGAGGCGCTTGTTGGTGTGCGCAGCACTTTGGAGCGAGAGATCATGTTGAAGCGACGCACTCTGTTTGTGGACAGGGAACGTTGCATGCTACTCCGATCGCATTATCCTTCAACCAATGCGCTTTCAGGCACGGGCGACTTTTAACTTAACAAACAATTGTGTAGGTTTTATTATAAATTCAATGTTCAAAATTTCAAGTCTTGCATCAGTAAAACGAAAGTATAGTGTGTGTCTCATATATTTATTCTTTATCTATAAAACCTCGTTACTTAGCATTTAAGATTGAATCGTTTCAATTTGACCCCATTTAAATCACTTTGCTTAAAGGCTTACCTTATGCCCTTCAAAGACTTGTCATCGTTTTATTTTTTCATTTTCAGAAACATGCACAGCAGTTATTCCTTGACCTTGCCCACGCTCTACACACTACATAACCGAAATCTATGGATTTGCCTGCTTCATATGGTGAAGCAACTGCACAACACGTGGCTCTCTATAATAAATCTTTGCCCAAGGAATGAATGTTCTTGCACGCTTGCGGAAGCAACATCCAAAATCCCAAAAAGTATAAATGAAAAGAAGAGACCGAAACGAATAGACAAAAGTCGACAGGACACACGGCACGGAACAGACCAAGAGACATGTGTGTGACGTGCGCGTCCGTGTGTGCGTGTGTGTTTGTGAGTGTTTTGACTTGGGTTTGCTATGCCGGCCGCAGGACGTGGCGTATGAGCAACGCTTGTGAATGTCACATGACCTTTGCAGAAGGCCAAAACAATTTATGTTGTGCAAATAAAGCTTAAACAAAAAGTGAGCTAAATATGTTGTTAAGATGTGTTTGAAAGTTTCTTCGCCATTTTAAATAGTGATATTTGTTTTATTTTGATTTGCGTTTAATTTATTGTCATTGGGCGGCACGCAAAGACAGGACAGGCAGTCAAAAAGTGTCTCACTGTTCGAAATCCCAACTGCTTTAGTTACCCCCTTCAACTATGGCTACACTACAGTCTGCCTCTAAATTGAGTACGTGTTGTTCTGGCTCTTGAACGTGTTTGGTAAATAATAACTGCACGTGTGTTGTGTTCGCAAGTGTGTGTGTGTGTGTTAGTAGTTTGTGGAAAGTGGAAGTTCAGCATGTTTGTGTCCTGAGTTTGGCAACATATTTCCACTTTTATGTATTTTCAAACGTGTCTGATTGCCATCTTAGTAATGTCACTTAGTTGATTTCATTTTATTGCACTTATTTCTGTAATGCGAAAATTTCAATTCAATCGATGTAAAGCAACAAGAATTTTTTTTACTTAAAATATTATATCACATTAATCTAATAGGATTTATACTGAAAGTTAGTTTTTCTTTAAAAAGAACAAAAAACTATTGCTAGAACTGGATATTATCATTAACTATGGTTTTAATGAAAGCTTTGATTTGACATGAAAGGTATTTTATTTATTATTTTTTTCATTTTAAGCAGACAAGATTTTATTTAAGTCGTTATTCACTGCATATGATGCTATTTAGAGTCTGGCGTTTGAGTTATTATGCAAATTGTGCTTTAAGGTGCCAATTCGTTATGCAAAAACTCACACCATTCCGCAGCACGCGCACCTTGCTACCCCCCGTGCTGCCAACCGACGCTATTTTTAACTCCATTACCATTTCTCTTTTCCATGCATGCCACATGCGGTTTCGTTTTTAGCATTTGCGTTGTTAATATTTCGTAATGCCGGTAAAAATCACAGCATGCGGCCAACAACAGAAAAAAGAAGAAAAAAAAAACGCACGAGCACACACAGACACATGCGTTGTGGCACCGACGGCGCATGCAAAAATCGGCGGTTGTTCTCTGGAAACGAGGCCCATTGTGCCTGCCACATATTTTGTTGTTTGTTGTTTTTGGCACCATGCGGCGTTTGTGCTTAGAAAAAATCTGTTGCATACTTTGCGAAGCTAACAAAAATCTTTATATATTTTCAGACATCCCGCAACGCCAAAAAAAAAAGTATGTGTACTATTTCACATAAAAGCAGTGCGTAAAAAAGCGTTTTTAAAATGTTGTTGTTCTTGTTAATAAAGGGATTGGAAAGGGTTGCTCAAGATGTGCAAAATGGTGCAAAGACGTTGAGGCGTTCACACACGTGACTTAATTTCAATGCGTATTTTTTGTAATAAGTCTAAGATACTATTTGGTTGAAGTAAACATTTGTTTGGATCTTAGATCCAACTTGTTTAGTTTATTAATTGAACTAACTATTACAAATATTTTTTACTATTCGTTTGAAGCTTCTTACTTACAAAAACACAGCTTGAGATGGGGGAGTTAAGGTTTGGAAAACGATGTGTATTCTCACCTTTGGAAGCTGGGGGCAATAATTTAACTTCAACGCAGCAAGACATGCAATTTAATTTTAACAAAACCTGACATTATCACACAAGCCAAACGGGCTAACAAAAACGACAACAACATTACAGAAGAGTTAAGTTGGAGTTTGCGTTGGAGCTGCGGAGTTGGCAAAAGCAAAAGAAGCAGCAGCAGAATAAAGTGGCATGGGATAGGGGAAGCAGCACAACGTAACTGCAACACAAAGTTAGTAACATAATAAGTAGCAATTTTCGGTTTCCGTTTTCCGGGCCAAGCGGCAGCGGCAGCAACCTACCATAAAAATACATAAAATTGCGCCAGAAATAAAACGAGGTGGAATAAGACGAAAAGTGGAAAAACCCAGACGAAGTAGTGCAAAACCAAAACGAGAAAGAGAAACAGCAGCCAAAAGGCAGCAACTTCGGTTGGGAGCAGGAGAGGGGCGTGAGGAGGGCGTGTCTGGCTGCCAAGAAAGTCGTCGCGCATGCAGAGTAAATTGGAATTTTATAGTTGCAACTTCTGCAGCAGGCTGGCAAAGGTGCAAGTTGCATGTAGCCTCTCAAAAAAAAAAAACGAAAAAAAAACTCAAAACTTAAAGCCCAATTGTGCTGTGAGCCTTACTCATCTGTTCCGGAAAATGATATCTACTTGAAATCACATTTATTTTGTGTTTCTTCAAGGAACAAACACCAACATATGAGAATCAAATCATTATTTACCATAATTATCTGTTTCACACTTTTTACTCTATAGAATTTTGTACAACTTTTAATAAAAACTGTCAAGTCGTTTTCTGGAACAAGCCTATTAAGGCCACGCAAATGAAGATGCCGCCGTCGGCGAATGCTGGTAAATTAGTTGCAGGCCACAAAGTAGTAGAAACAAGGGAAGGATAAGGGTGGTTAGGCCATGGCCATGGGCTGGCAAAGTTACTCAAAGCAGCGTGGACGATGAGGACAACAAAGGTTGTCATTTTGCCTAGGCTCGTTAGCATTTAACAACACTGGCGCAATCGTCGCTCGCATCACGTGTACACCAGCACCATCCAACAACAACAACAACAACACGAAAAAAACACCCTCTAAGATGATTTGTGACCAGATGCAACTTTTTGCCGACGCCCCCGGCAGCCATTTTTGATATTATTTCAGCGCTTTTGCTGCTGTTGCACTTCCGCTTCCGTTTGCGCCAGCGACTCGCAGCGTTGCATGTAAATGTAGTTTTTTGATCGCTTATCACAGTCTCTATCTATGTGTGTGTGTGTGAGGAAATGGGTGAAAGAGGGTTACAGCGTTGAATGGCATTATGTGGGGTGACTGTTGATTTCATCTCTGTTGCTGACTTGTTGACTTTGCCGGGGCTAACTGTTGAAATGCTTATGACTTCATTGTGCTTATAAAAGATATCATTTTCATTGTGCAGCATTTGCATCTCAGTGTGCGTGTGTTCAAGTTAGAGGCACGTGCATGACTGCTGGGTGGAAATGGTAATTTTTTACTTTTTTTTGTAAAGGTTCATAGAAGTTGCTCGGATTGGATGTAAATCGGCTAACGCGTGTCTTCAAACTATCAAGCTTAATTATATTATCAATGACTTTTTTAAAGAGTTGTAAATCCCGACTGAGGAAATGATGCTTAACGCCACCTCACCAGAAGTTGATTCATACATACAAACAAACATACTCAAAGATCAGCTTGCCCTTAAGCGCCTGTTGGCATGCATGTTTGTGTGTTTGGGAGTGGCAAAATGGGTAAAAGCAATTCACACTCAAGCTAAAGTACCAGGCGAACAGAAGTCAGTAGCAGGTGGCGCGTGACGCGCCATCCCTGGTATTTTCTACATTTATTGCCTATAACGGGACTTTGCTCTTATTGCTCTCACATACTGCGCGTCACACTTATATACAGCCAATAAGAATGCATTGATTCTTATTGATACAGCTGCGAAAATGTAAATAGCATCACTTGGCAAATAAGTTTTACTAGCATGGTGGAATATATTATGGTCAGATGCGATTAAGGTTAATGACTGGAAGAAATACGCTATAGAGCAGGCCCAAAATAATATTCAACAATAAAAAGTACCGATCTTAATCGCAACTGACTGTTGAACATTCCGCCATGCATAGTAAAATAAAGTTGCTAAGTGTTGCTATTTTCATGCAGCTGTATGTAAGTGAGACGCGCAGAGTGTAGAAAACCACTGAGAGTAAAGTTCCGTTATAGGAGATGCGCATTAGAATACGTGCGCTAGACAAGGGCAAACGTATATATGCAGAACGTGAGAAATACCAGCAGAGGCACCTGCTATTGACTTCTGTTCGCCTGGTACTTGAGCTCGAATTGCTGCTGCCTACCCATTTGCGACGCCAACCATAACACAAACGTATGTAGTGAGACGCGCAGAGTGTAGAAACCACTGAGAGTAAGTCCCGTTTAGGTGAGCGCATTAGAACGTGAGCTAGCAAGGCAACGTATATGCGAACGTAAGATACCAGCAGGCACCTGCTATGACTTCGTTCGCTGTACTTGAGCTCGAATTGCTGCTTGATTTGACTCATTCTACTACGCTCACTCAGACTTGAGTAAAATGTTGGCTAGCAGCAATGTCAAGCTCAAGTAAAACCGCCCCTTGACACCCGCCTTTTATTTTAATTTATATATTCATAATATATGTTATAAATCTTTGAACCTTTGGAAAATGTTTAAGCATGGGAAAATGGATATATTTAATTAGTTTTATAATGCTTCTTTTTGAAATTCAACGAATTTTTTTAATGGAAAGTGTAATTATTTGGCTTAAATTTCCCATGCAACATACTTTTTTTTAAACAAGTTCGATGAAGGAAAATATATTTTCTTCTTTCTAGCTCTGAGCTCTGTCCAATGTCATTCTCGTAATCTCTCTGTCTTTCCCTCCCTCTCTCAAATAATCCGATTAGCATACGTTAAACGAAACTTTAGCCAAAGTAAAGAGGGCGGTGAGGGGAGCGAAAGGTTTCACAAAACTGCGGACATTGAGTGCTCCAAAATCAGCAGCTCGTGTCAAAAGCATCAACCAATGCAAGGCAACAAACAAATGTCGCACGCAACGGCAGCAGCAACGCATTTTGGTTTTTGCCTGACTGCAACAACTAACCCCCCACCCCCTCCTTCGACCAACCCCCTGCTGTGCCTGTTTCAGCAGCTAATGCGGCGTAAATATGCAACGTGGACAGGCAGGCAACCTGCGGCGGCAACAACAGCAACGGCAACGGCAACCACGTTATCATCATCAATGCACGAGGCCAGGTCAAAATATTTGTACCCACTTCCCTCCCCTCCCCCGCCATTGTGCTAATGTGCGGTCTGTTGGTCACCAAAAGATTAGCCAAGGCTTCAGCTTTGCGCCCTTCTGGTTTTGTCTATCTCTCTTTCTCTAAATGTATCTGTGTGTGTGTGCGTGTGCGTATGTGTGTGTGTGTGGTTCACTTTGAAAAATCAAAATTGCGGCACGCGCAGATTGTCTGGCATTTTATTACCTGGAATGTTGACGCTGAAGCTATAGAAATGATTGAGATTGAATGACATGCCAACCCAGATGACAGCAGCCGAGACAGAGACATGCTCTTACACACACACACACACACACACATGCACACAAAGACACACACACCCACTTAAACGTACACATTCTTAAAAATATGCAGAAAATCAGTGCTGCAAAATAAAGCTTAAAAAGAAAATACCATTTAAATGCAAAGCATATTTTTGCTAACCAAAATGACTTGAAAAGGTGCCAAAAGTGTTTGCGTGCGGCAAGTGGCAAGTGGCAAGTTGCAGGTGGCACGTGGTAGGTGGTACTTAACACTTGCCTCCGCTTCTGTAAATAATCAAAATGAATGTTGACATGCGTAAGCAACAGGGGCACAACATAAATACGTATGTCAATAGCTGCTAAAAACTTATATTTGCAATTGTGTGGTTAGTAACAAAACTAAATAATAATATTTATAAACTCTTAAATACCCTAAAGCGTTGAATAATTTTAGCTTAGGTTTAGAGAAAAACTTTGAAACAATTAATCAATACAATTGTTGTATTATTTCAAATCTTAATTGTATAAATTTTGCTACTTTAGTTTTATGGCCCAAACATTAAGTCGAGTTGGACTTAGGCTACTTGACAGAGAGAACAAACGCTCCGTCGGGGCTTTCTCTGATGAACATTTGGACATTTGGCGAGGGTATCTGAAAGAGAAGAGAACAGAAAAATTAAAATAAAACAGAAGACTGCGCCTCAGATGTCGTCCTGACTTCTGAGCCTGTCAAAAACTTTTGGCACTGTCACCAAATGTTCTCAAGCCTGCTGCGTTCGTGTATGTGTGTTTTTGCATGTTTTAATGTGTGTGTGTGTGGGGGGAGCTGGCATTGAGCTGTTTGTCTTTTAATTGTTTGCACTTAAGTAGAATTTGGCGTATTTTTGTTTGTTTGTTAGTCTGTGTGTGTGTGTGTGCCTCGTAGGTTATGACTCTTGTGCAAAATCGTTATGAGAGCGCTTAACGAAATTACAGGCTACAAAGTATGATATGTTTGGAATGAAGGAAAGAAAGGTGTGAAGGATCCATTTCAATGTCAAATTCCGGCACATAAACTGTTGAGAGAAGGAATTCTTTTAGTCTGTTTTCAAGCTCTAAATTCTTTGGGAAATTAAAAAATGTTGACACAAATGAAAAAATCAACTTGGATTTATTTTTTTTTTTTTACTTTTATGCGATTTATTTATTAAATACATAACATTACAATTGCTTCGTTAAATTCCCAAAATAATTACTCAACGACTTAAAGTGCAGCAAGCTTAGGTCAACGAATAACTCAAAACCGTACTAAACTCTTTCTAACTTTGCTCACTTTTGCATCTGTTGTAAAAACTTGAGACACACACACTCACAGACACAGACACACTCATGCAGATGTCGACTCACCAGAATAACAGCAATCAGATAGAATGCCAATTGACTTATCTGTGCGGTCAGGCAATAGCAAAATGTTTGCCCTGACAAACATTACAATCTGCAACGTTCCAAAAACCAAACCAAACCAAATCGTACTGAAACGAAAATGCAATCGGATCGTACTCGTAGTCGTTGGTAAATTGATACACACATCAACGTTAGCTGCTACGTTGCGTTGCAATAGCCGCAAATCTTTGCGTAAATCAAGCAAAATGCAAATTTTACTAAAAGCAAAAAAAAAAACGAGGAAAAAACCTACGACCACAAAGCGAGGTGGGGTGCAAGGAGTAAGGGATACAGCAAAAAACAAAGGGAAAAAAACCACAGCACAGAGGACAACAGGCAAACAGAAGCACAGAGACAGGGAAAACATACAGGAAGCTGAAAGAAAATCGTTGCGCAGCTCAAATGGCTGCCAGGTAAAACGATGACAAGAATGCAAGGGGAGTAGAATGAAAGTGCCGCAAAGTATGCAACGTTTTTGGGCAAAAGCAAAGTTCTCAAACAACAAAACCTTATTTATCACACGTAACACTAGCTCTCGTTCTCATTCTCTCTAACTCTGTCTCCATCCACTTGAACTTTTCAAATCCATTTTTGGTTTCTCGAAATCGCATACGTCTATGCTCTCCAGCTATCCAGCAACTGGCCATCCAACACCCACTCTCTCCCATTTCTGGTTTTTGGTTACCCTTACCTTCTACTACCGCACCTAAAATCCTTGGCCAGATATGTTCAATGCCGTGAAAAACAGGCACAAAACACAATTCGCACCTCTCGCACTTTTTCTGCTGACTCTAGCCTCAACTTTCAGTTTTCATGACTCGGTTTTTCGGCTTTGTAATTAGCGTTGAAATTTGATAATCGTTCAAAGGGGTTTTCAATGTGGTCAATGTGATTTTTTCATTTTAAATTGGAGACGTTTGGTGTCACTTTGATTTTTTTTTTCAACTAAATCAAAAGTTCGATCAAAAAAATCCCTATTTAGTCATTTTATAGATTGCAGTTTTAAGTCATTTAAAATATGTATTTCAAGTATATACATATCATGGTTAAGTTTCAAATGGCTGGCAGGCTTCAAATTACCGAGTAGTTCATTTTAAGTTAAACAAAATGAAATTTAACATGCAATTAAACACAGCGAAGTCGCTTCTGCGGGCCATTTTTACCTCATTTAATTGAATAAGAGGGCGAACAAGCAGCAGTGCAGCAGGAGAGAGAAAGAAAGAAAAAGACAGAAAGAGAGAAAGAGAGAGAGAGAGAGAGAGAGAAAGAGTAGCGGAGTAGAGAGCATGTTATATTTCAATTAGTCAGTCGGCAAAGAAGCTGCCACTGAGTGGAGCTCAATGTGATACACTGAGGCAGCAAATGGGTAAAATGGGAAATGGAGGCGTTCACCAAGCAACCTGTGCAAAATAATTAACTGCATGCAACAATTTGCATGCCACGCCTAACTAGCAACTGTGGCAACTCTGGGCAACACTGCCAACTGGCAAACAGGCAAACGGGCAACTTGCAACTGGCAATCCAGAGTGACAGACGAGTCTTGTTGGAGGAGGAGAAGAAGGAGTATTGGCATTGGTTGCGATTCGGCGGTATCGCGTATTGAATTGCGAGCACACCGAGCGCCAAAATGAAAATCTGCATTTAATTTATTGATGCAACAACAACAACAACAACGTGTGACAGGCAACAACGAAAGTATTGTTGAAGCTTTTTATGGGGCAGTGGCACCGTAGCACCTAAACGTATGCAGCGTAAATTGTTAAATGCGCGCTTAATCTGCATATGGAGAAGGCAATGCATTGCATTGGGAATGGGAATGGGAACGGGATATGGCAGTGGGGCGGTTTGCAATAAGGCGTGGCATTTTCGTGGCTATCCGCTTCTGTGTTGAATGTCTGTCTGTCTGGCCGGCCGGCCAACGAACAAAATTGTTTCATTTGCCCATTAAAATGTACAGGCGCAAATTTAAGCACTTTATTGGTTTTCGTAACGCCTGCCCAGCCCTGTTGCGCACCCCAACTCAACCAATGTCACGCCCACTTGCAACATTCCACAATGGTGCAACGTTGCGGCTGTTTGCCACGTTTGCATATCTGTTCTTCATGTTCACAATCGCTAATCGTTAACGTCTGTTACCCTCAACCCAGCCCACTACATTCCCCTGTTCACAGCTGTCCGCCGTCCTTTATCTGAATTAGTTAAGCTCGTTTTTTGGCTAAGGCCATGTTCAATGTTAGCTATTCGCAATTAACATTTACGTTCATTTTAGGCTTAGAAATTTATACATTTTAATTTTTATAGAATTTAATTGCATAAGAATTTTATACATATTAATTTTCCCCGTTACGTAATAGTTTATAATTACAAACAGTTTATTTTTTGATAAGCC
Source organism: Scaptomyza flava (assembly GCA_030179655.1). NCBI lineage: Eukaryota > Metazoa > Arthropoda > Insecta > Diptera > Drosophilidae > Scaptomyza > Scaptomyza flava. Next base: position 11,741,852 of record JARNME010000029.1, read on the forward strand.
ATTAAAATAAACACTTGCTTATCTTTAGATCTCGCAACCAACCAGATACTTGAACTTAAAATTGTACCATTATGATACCAAAGCAGTTTTCATTCACTCATAAATTTGTTGTTGCCAATTCGCTGACGTCATTCGCTTATTATTTTTAGTTTGAACTAAAAATTGTTTTGTTGACTTTGTTTTTTGTTAAGCTTTGGCAGTCAGCCAAAATGGTAGGCTCTTACACAACTAGCCGCGGCTATCCTATGTTTATGCTTAGAGAGCCCTAAAAAGCAAACTCGACTCAACTGAACTCGACTCGACGCGACGCGACGCGACGACCTTTTTGATTAGATTACGCAACGTAAAACTGGTTTGCAAATTGAATAAATGACTTTTGTGTTGCCAATATAAAACGTGTTTGCAATTTTTGATTAGTAAACAGCCATTGCGTGGGTTCCCTTGCAAAAAATGTTTTGGCTTAAATTTGGTTGAGGCACAGGACATACAGGATTTTCTCCCATTCCCATTTTGGCGGGCCTCCGACGCCATGTCATTTGTCAATTTTGCTTGGGTCATTTTTTGGTGGGTGGCGCTGCGACTGTTGGTCGCTTAGTGGTGTACGTGAGCGATTGTTGTTGTTTGTTTAGCCGTTGCCGTTGCCGGACCAATTAAAATTCATTAAACGTAAATTCACATTGACGTCGGGCGGGGAGGAACATTATAAATTAGGAGCCACAGGCAGAGCACATAACATTCCAATGATGCGCAACAATCTAAAGCTCCATCAAACAGAATCTAAAATAAGAAAATTGTTTTGACAGTCGATTTTCGATTATTTCGGGCATAGTTTTACACCAGATACAAATGCGACTGACTGATGTAATGCTACTTTACATTTGTGCAATTCGATGGATTCGGTTATATATTCAAATGAATTTTTATAATGTTGATTTGCCAGGAAACAACCGACTTTTCGACCATTCACGATATACAGGCTAAAAATAAAATAACAGCAAAATAGTTCTGTGAAAACACCAAAATGATCAATTTATTATGAGCTACGCTCGAAAATTTTTAAATTTGGAATTTAGAGTTGTGAAAAGGCCAAAACAACAAAGAGGAAACACATTTAATAACCGGAATTTATCGTTTGATTGCGAAATATTTAACTGCAAATTTTGGAGATTCATTTAAAACGACTCGCTAGCGCAACTTCCATTCTCAGTACCACGTAAGATCCGTTAGAAGTCTTTCACCAATCGAATAGATTTCATACTCAAAACGTCGCTTTTTATACTCCATCAGCAAACATTATGCCAACTAAACACCATGAGAATAGGGGGGTCAATACACAAAGGTCTACAAAGGGCTATCCACACCATTTTCACTGCAAGAAGAAAAGTAAAAATTTGTGATGCGTATTCAAAATTTTCTAAAATATTTTACTTACTGCAAAAATGCTCGCCCTTATAAATTCGTCAAGTCCGGTAGGTACAACCAATTCGATAGATAGTGACACTATTTACAACATTTCATTGCTCGCTGGTTGTTTTTTTTTTTTTTACATTTATGTTTTTTGCTCTTTTTTTGTACTTTTTTATTATTGCTTTTTAAAAAGTTTTCACTTTAAGTCTTATGATATTTGTTTTTGGAAATTTTATTTATTTGTTTTTTTTTTTGAACTTTTAAAACGCTGTTTTTTTTTTGTTTATTTTGTATGTTGTTTGTATGAACAAATTTGTAGAACTGAATACAAAACGAAACCTAGAATTCACAGTTCGAAGCAAATTCTAAATTTTTTGGGCAGCCTACTTAGTTCACGAGCGATTATAATGTTAGAAATTCCAATAATCCTGACGATAAAAGTCATTTAAGAAATGTGTTTTTTACTATCATAAGTTAGAGGATTCGCTTGCATCTCAACTGAAGGGCTCAGAGATCTGTTTTTTGGCTGCTGTGTTAAGCTTTCTATTCGCTTGCCAACTTTGGCGGAATGTTAAAATCCAATTGAAGCTTAATGAGCTGTGTAATATTTGCATTTTGTTCACACGCTTAACACTAATTTGTGCGCTTTGTAAGCCCGAAAAAGTAGGCAACGCTTTTCATATATTTTTCTTGGCAAAGTGCCGCAAAAACCGGAAGACCACCCCGAAGGCAAACGGCGACGAGCCCAAAGAGCTGTCCAACAACTGGCAACTGGTTCACAGAGTGAAACTTTTTTTTTTAGTCGGAAATTGAACATTCGGACATTTTGCAATTGCTTGTCGAACAGAGAGTGCAAAAGGTAAAAGGGATGGCAGCAGCACAAAGAAGAAGGACAAGAAGGATGTGTAATGGCAGTAAAAAGATTTTTTTAGCATATTGGATTAGTCTGGGTTGTCAATCGTTCGCACACATAAATCAATTGGGGATTTTTCGCAAAAGCGTAACGATGGCAAAAATCTGAAATCAAAAGCCATAATTCAATATTAAATCACTCATACGCCAGGTTAAACCAATTGGTCAGCAAGTGAAATGGATTTGCGATTTTTCTGGCCAACAATTAGTGTGCCAGTTGAAGTTATGTATGAGCCAAAATCTATCTCGGTGTGTTTGTGTGCAGCTTTTAGCCAAATGAAAACCTCAAATGCCTTGCGCTCGGGCAACGGTAAAATCCTCAATCTGCAAGTGTGGCCAAAATCAACAAAATATTTCAAAATAACAAATGTGTCCTTACCATGCAGCAGTACCATGAATCTGGGACTAGCATTGGAATACTGTAGATGCATCATCTCAAATGACAAAGTGCTTGCAAACGCACAATATTTGTCTAGGTCATGCATATGAGGAGCATACAGATTCCCTTTACCGCCCCTTGCCAGTTAAATTCAAACACAAATACAAACGCACGCACACGCACGCACATACAAACGAAAGACATATTAATCAGTGAAGGGATTGGTAGAAGGGGTTAATTGTAGCTATGGGTTTTGGTCAACAAAACAAATAAATTGCAATTTGTGTAATTCCAACACCTTGAGGCGAAAATCAATGCACGAACATAACACTCTCTCTCTCTTACTCTCTTCTTCTCTCTGTCTTCTCGTGTTTGTTTGTTTGTTTGCGTGTGGTGTCAGGTGTGTGTGAAAATATTTACAATTAAACACAATAGCTGGTTGCATTTGCTGGCTTACAATGAGGACTGGCTACAAAGGTTTTCTCTTCCTTCAGGGCAAACTCAACTACTCCAGATGGTGTGGTGCGTATTTGCCTGCGTTTGAGCCAAATACGTGTATTGTTTAACCTGTCTTGTGTGTGGATTGAAATTTGAGGCAGCTGTCTCGTGTGTCACACGATATTTGATTTTAATTACTTTAAATATATTTACCCAAAGATTTTTGTGCAAATCTCATTACCAACTCAAGAGCACAATTGCGTCAATTTGTCCCAAATGGCGAAGAATAGAAATATTAATCATTTAAAATCTATTTGAATTATTCAATTTAATGCACTTCACTCTATATCCATAAAAATGTTGGCCACATTAGCCCCACAAGCATAAATTTCAGGCCACTCAAATGAGGGCTTATAAAGCCATCAACACTGAGCATAAGTGCCTCTATGGCTAAGACAAATTCTAAAATTGGTCAAAGGGCCTGACCAAGTATTTGATTACTTCGCCCAGGCGCTAACCTCAGTGCTTAGTAGCAAAGCGCTTATGATAAATGTGGAGAGAGGTAAAAACTTACGTACCCAACACCTAACATAGCCCCAAGCCTTATACTAAAGTCACTTTCTTACACATTTTAAAGGCTTTCCATCTCTAGCGCCCTCTGTTTTGCTCTCTATCTTACTAAGCAGTCGATTCTGCTGTGGCTTAAGAGCTTTAATCAAATTTATAGCGCGGCCATTCAAAAACACTTTAAGAGATTTTGCTATTATTATTTTTTTGTGCACATATTGAAATTATACGCCTTGGCGTAAAGTGAAAGCAACTAGCAAAAAAATAACTAGCCAAGGAACTAAAAGCTAAAATATAAGGGCTTAGCTCGCAGATATCCTGTGCAAGTGTTGAATGCGATTCCAAAAAATATGTAAGCAGGAACTTTTTTTTGTATTCGCCTAGATTTTGCTTCTGTTTTGGGAAATTCGTAAACCTAAAAGATAATTATTTAAGTGTAAGTATAATATAGTTTTTTGACATGTAATTAGAGGGTATGCTCAAGGACATCAACCACAACAACAGACAATGAGCAACAGTCAACGCCATTAACACATTAGAGTGCGTAGGTTTGCGTATGTGTTTGTATATATATACATAGATATATGTGTGAAACACATTATTTACAAAAAGTATTTCATGGTGAAAGCATCGCCTTCTCTACGAATATCCTTTGGCAACTGAGTGCAGTAGAACTGCAGGACTGCAGAACTGTGGAACTCAACAACAATAACTTTGCTAGCTGGGCAGGCAGAAAGTGGGTGTTGTTTTTACTTTTCAGTTTGCAGCATGCAGCATGCAGTTGCCGTTAGACTTGGCCAGTTGTAAGCAAGCTTTCAATATTTTCACACTTTTGTTTTAGTTGTAAGCTGTTGCTGTAATGGTTTTTCTGTCCCCCTCATTCCCGCTCTCTGCAATCTTCTGCAACTGCAATGCTCCAAAATGCAATACAACTACATATGAACGCGTGTTGTGTGTTTGTGTTCAGAGTACATTGCCTTTGGGTGTGCGTAAGAAATAAAAGTCAAACTACAACTGCATCGAAGGCGTTTGTCAGGACACGAAAAAAAAGGAACGGACACAGGACAAAGTGCCAAGCCGACTGCTACTGCTGCTGCTGCTGCTGCTTGGGGCAAAAAATATTTGTTGTCCTTTGGCTGCCTAACTGATAAATATATGGCCTTTGTGTTTTTGTTGTTTTGCTGCCAGAATTTATGCGGCTATCTAGCCAAGCAGGAGCAGCAGTTGAAAGTAAACAGCAAACGGGATTTTCGCCTCTCGCCATTGCAGGGCAGCATATTGTTTTAAATGCAACTTATTTGTTAAAGGGAATATTTTTAAGGCAACCTTTCCGCTTATGAAATTAAAATTGTTTTGAATATGTTCTAACTAATTGCACGAATATGTCTTGTAGCTAAAAATAAATTTCAATCTGTTAAATGCCTATTTATTAATATTTTTTTTTAACAATTTGTCAACACTTTCAAATTAGACTTTCACAAAAATGCGTTTGTACAAAAATTTAATTAAATTTAATATCATTTTATTAGTTTTTTGCTTTGGACTAATAAAAATATTTTTGGTAATTATCGCACTTTAAACACAAAAGCAATGTAACAAAGCAAAATGATAAAATAATTATAATTTGCATCCATAATTTTATTTTGTGTATAAAATTTGTCTTACTTTGTTTGGCAGTTTAATTAATTTTCACACGCTTTCACTTTACTTTTGATAAAAGCGTAAAATGTTCATTGATAACACAACAAACACATAATTTTTTTTTATTTTTTATTAACAACAAATAGAAAGGAAACAATAAACACATTGTTGGCATCCAAAGCATTTTTCATTTTTTGCTTTTACTGCAAAAGTTTTATCAAATATTAAGCATGACTAAAATATGTAGGTTAACAAAAGTCAGCACTACCATTTTATAGATATGTTTTTATATGCTTAACAAATATGTGTATTTAGAATCAATAGTCAATAAGTTTTGCCCTAATTAATGTCAAACGATCAAGCAATTGGGTAAACATTTTAAACATAACCAATTAAAGTTTCAATTGATTTAAGTTAATTACTGTTAAACAAAATGCTTTTCATTGATTACCAAATTGATTTTCAATGAAATGCAATCACAAAAAGATTACAGCAAAAAACAAGTGGTAACATTTATGTCGAACGCAACCGACTGCGTTTTACTCGATACCTGTTGAAAAACGTGCAAAAAAAGGCCTGATTGCAAAGGGTCAGGCACCATGACGGATATTGCATAAAAGCAATATACTCTTTACCTTCGGTAACGAGCAAAAAAAAAAAAAACAGACTGTAATTGAGTAAACACACCTATTTAATGTCAATCTATTTGACCCTCTGATTAACGTCAAACATTAGAAAGCAAATGGATGGATATATAAAAACGTTATAAAATGCTTAATCAACCCAGTACAGTGGGTGACATTAGTATTTTTCTAGCTTTACAAAATTTGTGTTTACAGTAGCCAAAATGGACTAGACATATAAATACTATTTTGTGTATTAAAAAATTATGGCTTAAAATATAATTTTTCTTTATTTTTTCTTTGTGCTTTAAGGTAACTTTATAGTTGTGACGACAAAGCAAAATAATTAACTTGAGCCACAGGTCCCAGTGTTCGCACTTAGCGCAACTTCTTTAATTGCATCTCTTTGTTTTGCACTTAAACATAGTCAACACTTAATTATTACGCTTTACCTGCTGCACGCAAATTGATTACTGGTTCAATTAGTTTTTCTTATATTGGAAAACAACTTTTTTTTGTTGCAATTTTCAATTTAATTATTTGCCTGCTCTGGCTATTGATAACAAAGTTAATAGTAACTTTGAAAGTTGTTAGATTTCCTAGGAGAACTTGTTGAATACTTTAAAAGACATTGACACTTGATGGCTGGGATTTTTGTTTTGACAAATCTTTGTATGCATTAACTTAATGGAACGCACAGAAACTTTGATAAAGAATTTTTTAGACGCGTTCTCCACAGGGACTAACTAAAAGCAGAACAGAATAAGTTTTCAATATATATGTGGATATTGAAATTTATAGCTTAAAACAAAGCAGTACAAAAAGAAAAGCATTTCTATAAAATATTCCACAAAACCAAATGCAACTTCATAATACTACTTGCAATGGTTACCAAGAAAATTATTCAGATTAAAACACTTAGATTGTAAGTAAAGTCTTTGAATCATTTGAACTTGAATTAACAAACAATGCATTAATAAGGCTATCAAATTCATGTCTCCTACACATTAAGCTGCAGCTATTTAATTTCATTGATTGTTGGAATGGGCTAACATTAAGCTGGGGGATGTCTATTGAGTTTTAGTCGCTGTCTCAGCTGTCACAAACAGTCAAAAGGGAGATGGTGGAGTCGTGGCCACCGTTTGGGATTTAAAGGAGTGCCTTGTTATCCCGCTGTGTGTGTAGAGGCCTATCAATGTCCACAATCCGCAGCAGCGGCAGCAGCAGCAGCAGCAATACAACTTACAATTGACTTTGGTCAGCGATGCAGCCATGTATGCTTGAATGTGTGTAGTTAAGTAAGTGTGTGTGTGTGTGTGTCTTCGGCGCATGCCAAGACACAAAACATGCCATAAATTCAAAGGCAGAACATAATTAATAAGGATTAATTGTGCACCAGAACTTGCAACAGCAACGACGACGCTGCCATACTCAAAATTTAATTAATTAATAGCACAACTTTAGGCGGCATGCAGTGTACCGGATGTTTAACTATGCGTGTCAATGTGTGTGCGACTGTGTGTGTGTAAGTTGCAAATTAAATGCACACACGCAAGTCGCAGACACAGTTCGAAGAATCGATAAACCCTGAAAATTGGTGCAAACTAATTTCAATAGTTTAAATTTTAAGCATTCCTCATAAACTCAACTCAAATAGAATATTATTGCTTATATTGCAGCTGAATTAAAGTTGCTGAAAAGTTTTTGCTCAATAAAAACCAAAACACTTTTTCTCTAAGTTCGCTTCAGGCTCAAAAAAAAAACTCTTTCATTAGCTGTGCGATGATTAGGTCTTAAATTGTTTTACTCGATACCGAAGGTAAAGAGTATATTGGGTTCCTGGAATGGTTTTTTTTTTGCGACACCCTCAAGTACCAGGCGAACAGAAATCAGCAGCAGGTGGCGCATGGTGTGCCATCCCTGGTACTTCTCACATTTTGCATGAATACGTTTATCCTTGTCTAGCGCATGTATATTCCAAGCGCATCACCTAAAACGGGACTTTACTCTCAGTTTTTTTCTACACTCTGCGCGTCTCACTTACATACAGCTGCAAAAATGAAAATAGCAACACTTAGCAACTTGTGTTTACTATGCGCGGTGGAATATATGATGGTCATATGCGGTTAAGTTCGGAATTATCTATCAATGAAAATTATTTTGGGCCTTCTCTTAAGCTTATTTCTGCCAATCATCACAACTTTAATTACATCTGACCATAAAATATTACATGCGTTGCAGAAATAAGTTGCTAAGTGATGCTATTTACATTTTCGCAGCTGTATCAATAAAAATTCATGCATTCTTATTGGTTGTAAATAAGTGTGACGCGCAGTATGTGAGAGCAATGAGAGTTAGTCCCGTTTTAGGCGATGACCTTGAAAAATAAATGCGCTGGACAAGGACAGACGGATCTATGCAGAAAGTGAGAAATACCAGGAATGGCAAACTGAGCGCCACCTGCTGCTGCCTTCTGTTCGCCTGGTACTTGAGCTGGCATTGCTGCTGGCCTTACCCATTTTGCGACGCCAAACACACACACAAACATCAATACATATTAATATACATATGAACATGAAAACAGGCGCTCAAGGGCGGCAAACTGATCTTTCAGTTAAATTTTAAAACGCTTTTCTTAAATTAACCTGTATACATATTTATGCATTTGTATGTTTGCTTATTTGTATGTTTGTAAGCAAGCATGTGTGCATGTTTGTGTGTTTATGTGTTTGGTCGTCGCAAAATGGGTAAAACCAGCCGCAATGCCAGCTCAAGTACCAGGCGAACAGAAATCAGCAGCAGGTGGCGCGTGATGTGCCATCCCTGGCTCGCTCTCATCAAAAGTATAACAGTCGGTAGCCAATCCCACAACGAGGGGAAAAGGAATGATCAAGGGGGGGGGGGACAACTAGAAAAGCAAAGAGAGTAAGTCCCATTTTAGGTGATGACCTTGAATGCAAAATGTGAGAAATACCAGGGATGGCACATCACGCGCCACCTGCTGCTGATTTCTGTTCGCCTGGTACTTGAGCTGGCATTGCTGCTGGCTTTACCCATTTTGCGACGCCAAACACACACACAAACATCAATACATATTAATATACATATGAACATGAAAACAGGCGCTCAAGGGCGGCAAACTGATCTTTCAGTTAAATTTTAAAACGCTTTTCTTAAATTAACCTGTCTATATATTTATGCATTTGTATGTTTGCTTATTTGTATGTTTGTATGCTAGTATGTGTGCATGTTTGTGTGTTTATGTGTTTGGGCATCGCAAAATGGGTAAAACCAGCCGCAATGCCAGCTCAAGTACCAGGCGAACAGAAATCAGCAGCAGGTGGCGCGTGATGTGCCATCCCTGGCTCGCTCTCATCAAAAGTATAACAGTCGGTAGCCATCCCACAACGAGGGGAAAAGGAATGATCAAGGGGGGGGGGGGGGGACAACTAGAAAAGCAAAGAGAGTAAGTCCCATTTTAGGTGATGACCTTGAATGCAAAATGTGAGAAATACCAGGGATGGCACATCACGCGCCACCTGCTGCTGATTTCTGTTCGCCTGGTACTTGAGCTGGCATTGCTGCTGGCTTTACCCATTTTGCGACGACCAAACACATAAACACACAAACATGCACACATGCTAGCATACAAACATACAAATAAGCAAACATACAAATGCATAAATATGTATACAGGTTAATTTAAGAAAAGCGTTTTAAAATTAACTGAATATCAGTTTGCCGCCCTTGAGCGCCTGTTTTCATGTTCATATGTATATTAATATGTATTGATGTTTGTGTGTGTGTTTGGCGTCGCAAAATGGGTAAAACCAGCCGCAATGCCAGCTCAAGTACCAGGCGAACAGAAATCAGCAGCAGGTGGCGCGTGATGTGCCATCCCTGGTATTTCTCACATTTTGCATTCAAGGTCATCACCTAAAATGGGACTTACTCTCTTGGCGTTTCTAGTTGTCCCCCCCCTTGATCATTTCTTTTCCCCTCGTTGTGGGATTGGCTACCGACTGTTATACTTTTGATGAGAGCGAGCCAGGGATGGCACATCACGCGCCACCTGCTGCTGATTTCTGTTCGCCTGGTACTTGAGCTGGCATTGCGGCTGGTTTTACCCATTTTGCGACGCCCAAACACATAAACACACAAACATGCACACATGCTTGCATACAAACATACAAATAAACAAACATACAAATGCATAAATATGTATACAGGTTAATTTAAGAAAAGCGTTTTAAAATTTAACTGAAAGATCAGTTTGCCGCCCTTGAGCGCCTGTTTTCATGTTCATATGTATATTAATATGTATTGATGTTTGTGTGTGTGTTTGGCGTCGCAAAATGGGTAAGGCCAGCAGCAATGCCAGCTCAAGTACCAGGCGAACAGAAATCAGCAGCAGGTGGCGCGTGATGTGCCATCCCTGGTATTTCTCACATTTTGCATTCAAGGTCATCACCTAAAATGGGACTTACTCTCTTTGCTTTTCTAGTTGTCCCCCCCCCCCCCTTGATCATTCCTTTTCCCCTCGTTGTGGGATTGGCTACCGACTGTCATACTTTTGATGAGAGCGAGCCAGGGATGGCACATCACGCGCCACCTGCTGCTGATTTCTGTTCGCCTGGTACTTGAGCTGGCATTGCGGCTGGTTTTACCCATTTTGCGACGCCCAAACACATAAACACACAAACGTAATGTAAGTGAGACGCGCAGAGTGTAGAAAACCACTGAGAGTAAAGTCCCGTTTTAGGTGATGCGCATTAGAATACGTGCGCTAGACAAGGGCAAACGTATATATGCAGAATGTGAGAAATACCAGGAGAGGCACCTGCTATTGACTTCTGTTCGCCTGGTACTTGAGCTGGCATTGCTGCTTGATTTGACTCATTTTACTACGCTCACTCAGACTTGAGTAAAATGTTGGCTAGCAGCAATGTCAAGGCGCAAGTAAAACCGCCCCCAGCCACTCGCCATTTAAAAACTTGAACGCGCATATCTTTTTGAGCTAGAGTCACCAAATTTGATGACAATTAAACTGGTGTCATTACAGAAAGATCTGCATCAGCGCACACCCCTACTGCATCCGTACTGCTTTGCAATCAGGCTTGTGGTTACCACTTTTTAAACAGGTATCGAGTATACCGCAGTCGGTTGCGTCCAACTCGTTTTTGTTTTATTTTTTTATCAGATCTTTTTCAGTTCTTCTACTTTACTTAGCCCGCGCATTTACTTTGCAAACTGTTGTGCTGCCTTCTTGTTTCAGGTGCCAAAAAGGCGAGCGCTAAAATGGAATACGGCAATTAATGTAAAGCCCCTTCTGGCAACGTCCAGAGGATTTGGATTGAGAGTTCTTGGCCATTTGACGGCGACTGTTAAAAGTGCAGCAGTCCCTTAATGCCAAACTGGAAGATTGCTTTTAATTACGAAAAGTATTTTATTGCAGATATTACATTGCAGTTTCACCCAACGAGATGGAAATAACTTAAGTTAATTCACTATTTCGATCGACTTTTATTTTAATGTTTCTTTAAACATACTTATTATGACCAAAAATTATTAGACTATTTGCACTTTGATATTGCTTTTCAAAAGTATTGTGTACATTGTGAAAAAATCAAAATTTAATGTATATTAAGCCAAATGTTACTTTAAAGGCTTGGCGATGCATAAATAATGTTAATTGTTTTAACTGTTCTGCATAAATGTAAGTACAAATCAATAAAAGCTACATATTTATAAATAAAATCTGTATATTGTATATTATTATTTTAAATTTGCCAATTGAAAAAAAATTCATTATTTATTATATTTATTTTAAATGTAAAGCTTATTAATTTTTCAATGCTGTTTGGTTGACCAAATTCAAATAAAACCAAATAAAATTAATGCCTGGAAGTTGAATATTTAAATTTGGCTCGAATTTTGTGGTTCATATTCAAATACAAATATAAAATGATACATGTGTGTCCATAGATTTTGAAAGGCGATGCAAAATGGTCATCAAATATTATCTGTGAGCGATGAGCGGTGTCCATGCAACCTACAATTTCTACAAGTTTTCCTCAATAGTTTTCATATATACCCGCAGACATTTATATAAATACGTATAGACAATAAATGTTGAGGGTAAAAGGAATTTGGTATTTATCTGTGTGTTTTCATACTTTATGCTTGAATGATTTTTCATTTCCTGTTTCTTCGAATTTTTATTATTGTACTGTATCAACAACAATAAGCAATAACAACAATAACAAACGATGGGCGATTTTCTTTTCCGTTTTTATTTTGAACGCAATTTCTCTTATTTTCGACATTTTGCCAAGCCACAAAACTGTTTTATGCTCGCTATTTTCTCTATTTATGTTCCCCAACTCGTTCTTTCTGCCTTTCTCCTTTGGCAACCTCACCACTTAATGTATTTTAAGAGCGTAAACAAATTTCATTTGCTCTGCTCTCAAATAATTCGTTTTTGACGCGTTTCACTCTACAGCATAACGCTGACGATGGCGATGATGATGTCATCAAATCAAAACAAAAACCGTTTAAATTTCCCCATACCCACGCACACAGGTCCTATGCCATTCTATGCCGTTTCTCTCTGTGTAATTTGCATAATATTTAAATTCTGGATACTTATAGGCGCATAATTAGGCAATTTCGTATGGGGTGTCAAGTGAGCAAGCGATTTGTTGTTTGTTTTGCCAAAAATACAAAAAACTTTAATTGCCATTTTGTTTTTACCCAAAGTGGATGTTAAATCGTTTTTCGTACATGTCGCTTCGACGCGATACGATAAATTTTAGATTTTAGATAAGTTTAAGGCTATTTTAGGATGTTTTATATGTTACTAAAGTAAATGTAGTTTCTATCTATCTTTAGTCGACGGTTAAAGCGATGCTTTTGTGACAAAGGTTTTGACAAAAGAGCTATATCCTGAATTGGGGACTCCATTGCTAAACGTTGCCTTGTCAGCATTTGTGTTCCATTCGGATTCTCGTTTATCCCGTAGTCCGTTTATTTTTTTACCTGTTTCCTTTTTGTATTCAATTTTTTCTTTACACATTTTACCCGCTGGCCAGACTGGTCACAACGGGTCACAACTGTACATACGCGCATTTTTAATAGACTGTGTGGCCAGTAAGCCTCAACTCTCCTTTAGACCGTTTCACACTCCCCAACCTAACCATTCGCCCTGCTGGAATACTCAATTCTCTATGGAGATTCACACACGAGCAGCCATTTTGAACGTTTGAACGTTTTTCGCTGCTCGCCGCACAATGTTTGTCTAAGATTCACGTTTTGCCCCACAGCACGCATCCAGCTTGCATCCCGATTTTCCCGGTTTCCTACTCTTGCTGTTATATTATACTTTTTTTTTTTTAGCTGGGAAGAGGGCGTAGCCCACTTGAAGTGAGCGCCGGATATTGGCTTCATACACCGCCAGCCAATTTTAAATTGCCAATATTGATTTATTCGCCACATGCGTTGCCGCATGGGGCATCCACTTGGAGGCCAAACATGGGGCGACTCCCAAGCATTGTTAAGTTGCAATTTTGCAGGTGGCACATGGCACACAGCACAGCACAGTGCAACGCTGCATTTGCAGTAAGTAAATGGGCAATGGGATTTTACAGTTAACGCCGGGGAAATTTATTGGAAAACACGCGCGCGGCCTTAACAAGTTTATGTATGCGCACAGTTGTTTCCTATATGTATATACATATGTATGTATTTTCGTTGAGTGTATTGGATAGCTCTTTATTACATTACTTAGCTCCCCAAAATGCAATTTGATATGCTATATATATACATATGTATGTATGTGTATGTGTTTCAATACAAATTCTATATATTTATTTATTATTTGCCGTCTCTTTTATTATTTTAATTTTAGCTTGCGCCATTTCCAATTGCCAGCTTTTCTTATTCGCGCTCCCGCTTTATTCTTCTCTCTTTGTGTTTGTGATTTCCCAAATCTCTTTTAAGTTTTCCCCCTATGGGACCACAACGCACCGCACCGCACAGGGCAAAAAACTTGTTTGCATAATTCATGCAAAAACTCCAACGCGCACAGTCCTCTCTGCTTCTCGTCATATCATTTCCGACTATCTTATGTGTGGAAAAGTACGCAGACCATGTGGAATCAGCATGTTGTTCAAGTGTTGATTACATCAATGTATGTCTATAATTGGGAATAAGAAAAGAAAGAAAGTAAGTAAGTAAATCAAATGCTTTTTTAACAAAAATAAACACAATTCATTTAATAAATAATTACGGATTAGTTAAAAGTGCTTGTTACTTCATCATACATATTTGCTTAAGGCGCTGTAATAATCCATAAAATAAAAAATATTTTTCAAGCTAGCCTGTATTAATTCACTTTGAATTAGTACAGGTAATAAGGTTACTTTAAACATTTTATTTTGAATATTCAATAAGTTTTATCAAATTAATATTTGCTTGAGATGTATTTTTAGATAACTTAACTTAATTAATCATGAGAGAGTTTGGAATGTTGCATATGAAGGTAGAAAATGAAATTGGGAAAAATGTGGGTTTTGTGGACATTTTCTTGTTTACTTGTTGCACAAATTTTGATTTATTAATGCACGGCCATAAAGGCCCAATTTGATTTATAAAAAATTTCACAGCCCGCAGGGCATGCCAACAAAAAGAGAAAAAAAGGAGAAAAAAGGAAAACAACGTCGGCTCCAGCTTCTGTGGCCCAAACGAGAAAAATGTGAAAAATACATTTTCCATTAAATTTAATTTGCATGGTTTTAGGCGCAATCAGTTGCCGCTAAAGTTCAAGCTGGAAACCGTAAGCGCTTTGGGGTAAATTTCATTATGCGTGAAATACGTTTTAGATTATATTTTGTTGCTTTTACCCTCTTTAATCACAGCAACAACAACAAAGACAGGCTAAGCTAATTTTGTGGTAGTTACAGTTCAGAAATTCGCTTCAAACTCACAAGTAAGAAAGTTGCGTAATAGTAAGAGTTTAAAAATTGGCTTTAAGTTGGAGGCAGAGTGAGATTTGTTTTTTTGTTGTTTACTTTAGCTGGCTGCAGTGAAAGTGAACTGAAATGTCTGGCTACATTATTATTGCGTTTCCATTGTCATGGTAATACTTAAGGATACACTTGGAGTTGTCAGCAAGGACACAGGATGACTGCCCCACTACAGTTTGTATTGTCTTTGGATGGACTTGGACTTTGCTGTTTGGCCAGCTACCATTTTCTTACCACTTTTATTGTTATGGCGCTTGCATCATTATTTCAGTTGGCGCCTTGACTCAAGAGCACTGCCACAAGCTGAAACACCAATCTCATGCTCATCTTACTTCTGCCCTTTTTCACCCCCCTGCTTGCCGTCCAACCAACTATTTGTTTCGCGGCGGTGTCCTTTTGCATTGTTTGGGTCATGGGACAACTGGCTTCAGCTTGAATGGAGAAGCCCAACGTTGGTCGCAGCACAGTTGTGCTGTTATTGTAGATAAAGATAAATAGTCTCAGATAACGTTCAGTTATTTGCAAACAAATACGATTGCGGTTCATTGATGGCGGTTTCATTTCGCTTCTCGCCCCAACGGACACCACCATCATCATCATCGCACTTTGTTTTTGCCCCATTATTTTGTGGTTGATGATGCAGCTTCGGTTTTTTGCTGCTTAAGGTGAAGTCTCGTGGACAAAAGACTTTTAATGCCTTTTTCACATTATCTTAGGTTTCAAAGCACAATTCTAGCCCCTAAACAATTTGAACACTGACTTTTAACTTATGCGAAACTTCTTTGTTTCCATTTAAATTGTATTTGGCTTTCGAAGCTCGATATTCTTGATTGATTGAGAAGTTAAGTCAGATGATGACCTAAGCCAAATATAAAATACCTAATACTTTATAATTTTAATCAAACTGATTTGAAAATAGTGTGTATAAGGTTATTTATTAGTTGTATGAGTTTATTTTAATTTAATCATTTTAAATAGTAAAAAAAAATAAGGGACTGGGACTGGTTTTTATAGTCTCATGCCAAAGGTTTGATTTTGTGTCCGTTTGTATTATCGCATCTTCTTTCGACACCCATAAAGCGAGAGACTTGAAACGTTCCAAATATCTTTTTATTTTGGTAGGACAGAGCAAGTGTCGGGATTGAGGTCCTACGCTTACATCCCTTCGTCTAAAGTTACGTAATTTGTCCCTAAAAAAAACTGCATAAGCAACGTTGATGAAGCTTTCATAACTTCCAACCTTTGTGAGCTAAAGTCACAAATGTGATGGCAAATGAGCAGACTAGACATTATAAAATACTAGAAAGTGGCCCGCTTACTTCGCTGCGCGGATAGATTATATAAATTTTACCAATAGAATATAGAAATTAATTAGAAATATTTAACAACAAATAAAAGCAAGTATTTAATTTCTCTTTTCCACGCCACCATTGAGGTAGAGAATCAGGTGCGTAATTTTTTATTGTGGTTTCCCCAGTAGGCCTTATCCACTTGTTGAATTTAATTTGCAATTATTAACAACTGTTAAGAGCTTCTTTATAAACGATATTGGTTGTTTTTCCGTCAGGTGCTAATACAAATAAACTTTTTGGTGAACTGACTCTTGAGCAGGCTAGAAAAACAATCGTGTCTTAAGTCTAGTCCGGCTATTTAAGAGTTTGTCCCTGTGATTTATTAATTGTTAAGGCAAAGCAAACTTTTAAAGGAAATTGCAATCTTTTAATTTGAATTGGCAATTCAGAATCAGAAGGTATTAATGGAATTCTCGGTATAAAAACCGTTTCCCCTATACCATTGCCAATAAAGATTATTGCTTCGACAACATTCTTATGAAGGACTTTAACTTGCAATCTTGTACCATTGCATAGTTTTGGCGGATTCAAGTTGCGGATCAACATTACAGGTGAACCAATCTTTAAAGTTAATTTATGATGTGGCAGGCCAGCCGGATTTAATGAATTAAGAAACTCGACGGGGTAATGAACTGCATCTTTGACTTCAGTCACAGAATCAATAGAGTTATATGTCATTTCTTCACTTTGAAATGATTTTAATAAAAACTCGTTTATTTCCAATGCATTGTCATTTCTCGCAGTCAAAATAGCACGTTCTGAAAACCATTCGAGTGATTTTTCAGAGATATTTGTAATATCCGGAAATATTTTTAGAGTTAGCTCTTCAATACTTTTCACAACATGACACAAAGTTGATGGTAAAGTTATTTTGCCATCATGAGCTGGAAATAATCCATTTCCTATTTTGAGAAGCATTTCTGCAAATTCACCAGCTATGCTATCACCTTTTAAGTTCACTCGCATATTTTTCGTTAATGCAAGTTTCTGAATTTTGGGCCACAAAATTGAAGACTTTAAGCACGCATTTATTTCATCTGCTCTTGTTCCCCTGGGGATCACTGGAAGAGTTTGTCGAAAATCACCAGCTAAGAGAACAGTTATGCCACCCATTAAGTATTCACTATCTCGAATGTCTTTCAAAGATCGATCTACAGCTTCAAAAGCACCTTTATGAGCCATAGTACACTCATCCCAACAATAAGCTTGCAATCTCTGAGCACAGCAGCAATATTAGATTGCTTTGAAATTGAGCATTGTGGTGTTTCTAAATGAATCAAATTAAATGGAATCTTAAGTGTAGAATGCGCTGTGCGACCACCATTTAGTAAAGTGGCTGCAATACCGGAAGAGGCAACGGCCAATGCAATGTTTTTACTTTGCCGTACCTTAGCCAATAATAAATTTAAAAGATACGTTTTACCTGTTCCACCAGGTGCATCTAAAAAATAGATTTCTCCTTTTTCTGCTTCAACGCTATTTAGTATCTTTTCGTATACTTGTTTTTGCTCAGCAGTGAGGAGTAGCTCATTATTAACAACAAAATTATCGCAATTATCGTAATTTGTTTCTCTATGATATTCATATTTTGAACAATTTCCTCGGTTCTGATTGGTAATGGAAGTCCATAATAAGTCAAGTTTTGACCACCAATAGACAGAACAATATCTTCAATGTAAATAAGACATTTATTTAAAACATTATTCACAATACTTTCATCAATATATCTGTCTTGTGAAAATTAAAGGCTTTTAAAATATCTTCTGAGAAACTGTCTTTATAAGTATTCCAAAGTTTAAGAGCATCTGAAATTTGACAAAATACTAACATTATTGCAAAAAGTTCTCTAAGTTTTGTAGGATTTTGACATATGACAGCTTCGGCTATAGTTGAATCCCAGTGCTTATCATCTTCTAGTAATCCTAGAGCTTTACACGCCAATTGAAATGATGAGTATGCTACACCATTAACGGTTTTTAAACTTAAAAATGAAGTTGGGCCCTTACAAAATGTAATAAAAGTCTTAAATAAAAACATTCAGTATTATTGGGATGAATAGTGTAAACTCTTCCCAAAGCTGAATCTCTTTTAACTCCAGGAAAATTTGGCACATCATGCCCTCGTTTTCTTCTTTGAAATTCTTTATTGTTCCATGTAAATACGATGGAACTTCACAATATAGAAGCGTTCTTGCAAACTCATCACGTGTGCAGAGCTCAAAGAAGGCTAGCAAAGTGGTTTTGGGTGTAGTGCTTAATCTGTCAAGTAATTGTTGCGGATTATTGGGTTAAAATATATCCGTTGACCATTTTCTAAATGAACAGCTAAGTGAGTAATAGCCGGATAACGTTCATGTATGGGAAATGCAAGGATTCTCCATACTGCTTCTGAGCTACTTATATACCGGCCACTTTCGTACATATTAATTTCATTGCGTTGGTCTTCAAGAGTAAATGATGCTTGATCACTGCCCTTGTTAACATATTTACAGATGTATTTAATAGACTTTACAGAACTACAATACTCAACATTTATATGAGCTTCAAATTTTCTCAATAGTACACAATTGTAAGGCACAACCCAACGATTATCTATGCAATTACCATTTATATTAATTGCATTACCACCATCTTCTATCGCTCTTCTACGATATAGAGGGTAACTATCTTTTCCAGTCACAGTTTCTTTAAGAAATTGTCGAGGAAACCTTTTGGTACATTTTCCATCTCTCATGCATGGCGACTTATTGTTAAATGCACCGCAAGGACCATGAATCATATTTGATTTAACAATGTTAAATAACAATGGATCCTCATCTGCGTTTGGTATTTCGGCACAAATAATCTTATCGATTTTATCAGGTCTTATTTTATTTTCAAACCAAAGTAGAATATGTATATGTGGTAAGCCCCGCTTTTGCCATTCCACAGAGTACATGAAACATTGAACGCTTCCAACAAAGAACCTTTTGTCAATAGGGACATTAAAGCTTTAACTTTTAAATGAAAAACTCGAGCTATAATATCGTGACGATCATGCGGTTTTTGACCCGGTAATAAAACACTTTTGATGTCATTCCATTGTGGATTGCATGTGAATGTTATGAAAAGATCTGGTCGCCCATAATGGCGAACATATGTCATAGCATCTTGAGTCTTTTCATGCATATATCGTGCAGAGCTTGTAAAAGAAGAAGGTAAAATTACCATCTGACCAAGTTGAGCTGCGACAACATCTTGTTGGCCTATTGCATCTTGTAGATGTATATAGCTATCTGCTCTGAGTTTCGCTTGATTGTAGCGAATATAATTTAACCTTTCTGTTTCAATTTTAGCATACATATCAACCAAAACTGACTAAAAGGGAACGACAATAAATTAAATGATTATCTCAGATTGACGAATCATTATTTTATAGCTGTAAAGCTTAACGCAGATATCGTTTTTTTTTTTTGTTCCTCCTTTTTTAATAATGGATTCCATTGTGGTATATCCACTGAATAGCCATCTTCGCCGTACGGAAATAGCAAAGGGTACTGTAAGGCATCGTATGATCGATGCACCTCACTTATACGATGTAATTTATTATTATGGCTTTCTATAATAATATCGCGCTTTTCAAATTGCTGACCAACAATAACTAAAGCTACTTCGCTTGATTGAGGTGCATTGTAAAGCCCTTTGTGAGCACCAGCGGGTGTTCAATCAGCATGTATAATCAATTTATAGTCTTTAGTACTTCTTGGTATTTTATTGAGAGCCATTTTTAGATCTTTTACATAACGATTATGCTGATGAAACATACATTGAAGATCCTTTACTACGCTACAATCAACATTTGAAATATTTCTGCAACGTAGTTGAGCTTCCTTTTCATCATCACCGACAAAATAAATTTGAAGAAACTGCATTTCTTCATTTGGCAAAGGTTGGACACTACCAATTGGGTGATACACTTGTCCTTGGACTTTAAAGGTTGACCAACTTTCATTTATAATTTTGTACTTCCAAAAGAAGTCATTTGAAAGCAGCTGTTATACTTTCTTATACGATCAATGAAATGATCATGCTTGGGATGTCCACCAATTAATAAGCTTTTAAGTGGATCAGGCAAACTTTCATTTTGTGAAAGTTTAACTTTTCCTGCCTTGCAACAGATACCCAAAGGCTCATTTTTCCATTTTAAAGCATTACAATGTTTGCATATCAAATTCATACTACCAAGTTGAGTTATTTTATCTGACTTGTAAGCTATTTCAAAATCATAGTTTAAGCCAGACATGGGTTTAACACTCCATACACGCAAACGCCTTTCTTGACGTGCATCAGGATTATTAGCCTGATGTCTTCTCTCTGGAGCTCTATGAGCTTCAGGATTATTAGCACGATGTCTTCTCATTATATCTCTATAAACATCAGGATTTTTAACACGATATCTTTTTGATGCTTCTATGCGCTTACCCCTATTAATATCACGATTTTTTTCAAAACTGTGTGTTTTAACCTTTTTTTTTTGTTTTGTCGGTAAATCGACTGCGTCTTTTAACAGGCGTTTTAACATTTTCAGTTATACATTCACTTGACGTATCGGTATCTTGAGTTAATACTTCCTCTAAAGGAATATAAACATCAAAATGTCCATTCATTAATTCGCCGGTAAAACGCAATTTTTTCACAGGATGCATATCATTTCCTAATGATAGATATAAGTTTCCAATTAGAAAAACTTGAAATTTACAGCATAAATTTCTGCTGCTGCTTGAAGCTCACATGCAGTACCATAAGTATATGAATTTGACATAGTGCACTCATATTGTTCAGAAGAGCTATAACACTCTCCATTTATGTTCATGCTGAAGCAAGCAAAAGTTTCCCAGTTGGTAACGACATGGGTTACAATATGTTGGCGTATGGTGCCATGGAAGCCTTGCCTACCATATAAAAGGTAGGAAATAAATCTAAAAAGGCAGGCTCCATCACCAAATATGCGAACACTGAATGCGGCACCAAAACACCACTTATATCTTAAGTTTCAATAGACATCTTTTAATTTGGCTGTGAGACAATTGACTTCACTGTAAAACGATTGTTACAACGTTACAGTGTCTATAGGTAAGTATAAAATTCAATAAAATTGAATATGCCAACTTATATTATTTTAATAGAATATTCAGACTGCTTAGTTTTATTTGATTTTTAAATGCACTAAAGCAGCGTCTTTATAACTATTATATAATATGCAAAATAGAAGACAACTATATATAATGTTGCTTCAATTTCTTCAATTATTAAGTCTAAAATCGACGTATTATTTTAAAAAAAAAAAAAAAACAACAAAACAAATTAACAACTTAATTTTAGTAAGTATTATAAATAAATAAATACTTCAAAATAAGTCAAAAATTGACTTCACTGAACAACGTTACAGCGTCTATACAAAGTATAGAGTTCAATAAATTGAATATGCCAACTTATATTATTTTAAAAGAATATTCAGACTGCTTAGTTTTATTTGATTTTTAAATGCACTTAAGCAGCGTCTATATAACTATTATATAATATGCAAAATAGAAGACAACTATATATAATGTTGCTTCAATTATTAAGTCTAAAATCGACTTATTATTTTTGTTTAAAAAAAAAACAACAAAACAAATTAACAACTTAATTTTAAGTAAGTATTATAAATAATAAATACTTCAAAAAAAGTCAAAAATTGACTTCACTGAACAACGTTACAGCGTCTATACAAAGTATAAATTCAATAAAATTGAATATGCCAACTTATATTATTTTAATAGAATATTCAGACTGCTTAGTTTTATTTGATTTTTAAATGCACTAAAGCAGCGTCTATATAACTATTATATATATGCAAAATAGAAGACAACTATATATAATGTTGCTTCAATTGCTTCAATTATTGAGTCGAAAAACGACTTATTAATTTTGTTTAAAAAATAACAACAAAACAATTAACAACTTAATTTTAAGTAAGTATTATAAATAAATAAATACGTAAAAAAAGTCAAAAATTGACTTCACTGTACAACGTTACAGCGTCTATACAAAGTATAGAATTCAATAAAGTTGAATATACCAACTTATATTATTTTAATAGAATATTCAGACAGCTTAGTTTTATTTGATTTTTAAATGCACTAAAGCACCGTCTATATAACTATTATATAATATGCAAAATAGAAGACAACTATATATAATGTTGCTTCAATTGCTTCAATTATTGAGTCGAAAACGACTTATTAATTTTGTTTAAAAAAAAAAACAACAAAACAAATAAACAACTTAATTTTAAGTAAGTATTATAAATAAATAAATACTTCAAAATAAGTCAAAATTGACTTCACTGTACAACATTACAGCGTCTATACAAAGTATAGAATTCAATAAAGTTGAATATACCAACTGATATTATTTTAATAGAATATTCAGACTGCTTAGTTTTATTTGATTTTTAAATGCACTAAAGCAGCGTCTTTATAACTATTATATAATATGCAAATAGAAGACAACTATATATAATGTTGCTTCAATTATTAAGTCGAAAATCAACTTACTTTTCTTGTGTGCAAAAAACAACTAAAGAAATTAAAATACGTTGATTGTTATTTAAATATTTAAATAATAGCAATTAAATTTGTGTTTAACTTATCATAAAATACGTATTTTAAATGAACTTATATATATATATACGTATTTTAAAGGAATGTTTATATATATTATAGATATAGATATACGAAAATCAGAATATTGAAAAACTCACTGATCCAAAAGTAACTTTCGATGTTATTATTATCCTTAATATAAACATATATTATTAAAAAACTCACTGAAACGAAAATTAACTTTCTTTGTTCACATTAATATGAACTAAAATGCATAACCAATTCTCTTACCATCGTATGTAAAAACATAATGTTGGAAAGAGCATTACAGTTATTCATCTAAGCAACAGACACCGAGCTCTAACATACAACGCTTGCACTTAAGAGCTAGGTATAGTTGGTGCAAATTAGGCAATGCCATTCCATTAACTGCAGCCTCTTAGTTATGGCAAGCTTAGCTTAGTGAGTTCGGAGGAGATAGGGACATTAAGATTTATGTTTGACATGCAGAGCGCGCGCATAAACAAAAGAGCGTAAATAACACAAAGACGCATGATTGCATTCAATTATTTTATATGTAGCGACAGTCATAAGAGCGACGCACGCGCTGATCAAGCTTTAAGCCGCTCTTTGTGATGCAGACATGCATCAGCTGAGCATGCTGCTTGCAGTGAGTACCATTAACGTTATATTTCTTCTTCTTTGTTCTTCTCTCTGTTATCTTACTGTGGCTACAAAATATTAGAAAGCAATCGATGCGTAAAATATAAAATTTTTTTATACCCTAAACCATGAAATGGGTATATTTGTTTGTTGTAAAAGTGTGTAACAGGCAAAAAGAAGCATCTCCACCCCATATATAAAGTATATATATTCTTGATCAGCATAACAGCCGAGTCGATATAGCCATGACCGTATGTCCTTCTGTCAGTCTGTCCGTCCGTCCGTCCGTATGTATAAACGCGTCAATCTCAAAGACTAAATATGCTAGAAACTTCCATTTGGATCATAACTTCTCCTAATCCACAGGCAGATCAAGTTTATTTCAAACTATCGATAACTATTCTCGTTTCCGATACACATATGGAATCGATTACGAAAAAATCGCGAATTTAGAAATGTAAAATAGGAGTTGAAACTATGGATAACTTTATAACTTCCATGAAATTTGATCCAAATCGGTTAAGAAACACTGGAGATATTTTAAATTAAAGTTAAAGTCAAGAAAACTCACTTCTGCAAGTCATTTAATACACGGGCTCAGGGTATCTTTTAGTCGGGATTTCTCGACTAAAACCTTCTTACTTGTTTTCAGATTCGCTCGCGCATCGCTCTTCATGTTCGGCGCTAGATGACAAATTATTTTTAAATCGCGCCTTCGTTGTTGGCTATTTCGGCTAATTCTCTTATCTAAGCGCGCGCTCTGCAAGTCAAACAAAGAGCGTAGTATCGCAACCTTCTTCACACGCACTGAATCAATGCAAAACATATCTAAGAGGCTGCAGTTAAGTGAATTGTATATTGCCTTTAGCTTTAATTTAGTGTGTGTGCGGAGGAGCTAGGGTTATTAAACTTTATGATTGACATGCAAAGCGCGCACATAAATAGAGAGTGAACGTAAATGAGCAACAACAAAGGCGCATGATCGGAGCGAGATTTCAAATTATCTGATTATCATAAGAGCAACACACGCGCTTATGTGAACGCCCTTTGCTTATTCAAAATTGTATATCAATAATATATCAATAAATGTTAGTGTGTTACGTTTTGTCTAAGTTATATAAGCAGCAAGTAGGCGAATCCACCCCCAAAACATATTCTGGTGTGGGAAATTTTTCTGGACGCACCAAGTTTTGTTATATTGTTGTTGTTTTTTTAAAATCAATGACACCAACAAAAAGTAGCAGTGCGGGCCCAACACAACAACAACAACGCTTCTTGCAAGTATACGAACCTTTTTTTTATGACACTTTGCTTGCGGCACTCAAAGGCGTCATTGCCCATTGTTTTGTTTTTGTATTCTCGCTCGCGATCGAGCTCACAGCTTGTGGGACAATCAGGCAACTGTAGTGGAATGGGTAATTGTTGTAATTATTTTATTATCTTAAGAGCAACACGCGCACTTATGTGAACGCCCTATGCTTGTTCGCAATTGCATATCAATAACATATTAATAATGTTAGTTAGTTTTGTCTAAGTTATATAAGCAGCAAGTAGGCAATCCACCCCCATAACATATTCTGGTGTGGGTAATTTTTCTAGACGCACCAAGTTTTGTTTTGTTGTTTTTTTTTTTTTAAATCAATCACACCAACAAAAAGTAGCAGTGCGGGCCCAACAACAACAACAACAACGCTTCTTGCAAGTGTACGAACCTTTTTTTTATGACACTTTGCTTGCGGCACTCAAAGGCGTCATTGCCCATTGTTTTGTTTTTGTATTCTCGCTCGCGATCGAGCTCTCAGCTTGTGGGACAATCAGGCGACAGTAGTGGAATGGGTAATTGTTGTAATTATTTTATTATCTTAAGAGCAACACGCGCACTTATGTGAACGCCCTATGCTTGTTCGCAATTGCATATCAATAACATATTAATAATGTTAGTTAGTTTTGTCTAAGTTATATAAGCAGCAAGTAGGCGAATCCACCCCCAAAACATATTCTGGTGTGGGAAATTTTTCTAGACGCACCAAGTTTTGTTATGTTGTTCTTGTTTTTTTTTTTAAATCAATGACACCAACAAAAAGTAGCAGTGCGGGCCCAACAACAACACTTACAACAACAACAAACGCTACTTGGGTCGTAAATCAATTGTCAAAGGCACACAAATTTGAAAAAAAAAAGAATATGCACTGTGCGAAGTGATACATGTACATAAAATTATGAAAACTATTTTCAAGCGCATTGTTCACTTAATTGTGTATGCACATATTCATTAAGAAGCAGAAATCCGTTTCGTTTTTGCAAGTGTCGAACCTTTTTTTATGACTTTGCTTGTGCGACGCGAAGGCGTCACTGCGCATTTGTTTTGTTTTTGTATTCTCGCTCGCGATCAAACCCTCAGCTTGTGCGACAATCAGGCGACAGTAGTGGAACGGGTAATTGTTGTAATTGTAATTTGATTTTTAAAATGGGTAAAAAGTGCTCCAAATCGTATGGGAGGTACTTGAAGGAGTTGTCCAAATAAAAATTCCCTTCTTAGTGCTCACTTACTACCTGCATAAAAAATTGTGTGAAAATTTCAGCCTTCTAGCTCTTTTCGTTTAGGCTGGGCTGATCCATTTTAACGCGGACGAACTCTTTTATATATATAGAT